>OY757911.1:70343075-70393075 GCA_963585895.1 Sepioteuthis lessoniana | reverse complement strand
TGAAAAGTTAGCTGATTCCTTTCAGGTACACTGAATTAGTTTTTCCCATACAAAACCCTTGATATTTTTTAAATCTATTTTTTAGAGTTCATTATGAGTTCAATTCTTAGGTTAACAAAAGTGAAGAAGTACGACGACATAAAGAACGGAATATTGGAATGACAAGGGAAAATAAAACGATCCTAAACGTTTCAGGAAAATAATCCCCAGAAAAATTTCTGATCGTGACAAAAAGTAAATAATTATTATTGTAATCCTTAAAACAAAGTGTTTTACTTGAAATTCACTTTAGATTACCAGATACCCCCTTGAAGTGGGGGATCCCGTGGTGCAGAAGCTAAGGTGTTAGAGTTCGAAATCTAGTCGCGCCATTATGTTGAATTTCGAACTAATACCCTTGAGAAAGGTATGGACTCCCTTATCCCCCCAGCAATTAGTACCTCTACAAAGATGGCTTTGGTATCTAAAAACCCTACGGAGGCTTATACGCAATTAAACAAAGAAAGTAAACCAAACTAAACACTTGAGGAAGGCCACAGAGTAAATCAGCGTTAACATCGGGATAAAAATTGATAAATATAAAGATGCTAATCCAGAAAAAAAATCAACAGGTAATAATAACCGCTCATCTTAAAAAGAGGTAGACACGAGTTTGGTTAAATAATGTGGAAATACAGTAGATCGTTGGAGGAGCAACGTTACTTTGTAAAGAACAAGTTTGATAACAGAAAGAAGGAAGTTATGACAAGTTGAACAATATAAAATAAAGTAGATCGTTGGAGGACCAACGTTACCTTATAAAGAACAAGTTTGATAACAGAAAGAAGGAAGTTATAAGAAGTTGGACAATGTGGAAATACCTCTGCGTGATGAAGGGATAATACAACGTTGCAAAGGAAAAATATCTGATATAAAGAATGGTTTTCAAAATAACATATATAGATCATTTCTCTTTCAATGAATATTCAGTATTACCAGTTGTAATAAAAGCCAAACTTAAGCTTTATTCAAATATAACTTAAGTGTAGTCCAGTTAAGGTGGACATTCTTTTAGAATTGATTAATATTTACACAATTCCTTTTTATTACTGGTTTGTTGACAGAAACAAAGCTCCTTAAGTAGTATTGCACTAAAGTAAAAGGACGCTTGATTTCTCTGCCAAATGACTGATTTAAATCATGTGCCGTTTTGAGATGATAAGAGAGATAGAATCTATCTATCCATCTATCTATTAGGGAGTAAAGATGGGTTGTGACTTTTCTGGGAGGAGAATACGTCTGTGTGGATTAAAAAGAAATAGTAAAACATAGTAACGGTCTTCCAGTAGGTTTCTGATAGGAAGTGAAATCAGCGAATGCCTAAAAAGAAAGGATTCCGGACACCAAAGAAAAATTCTTCCTCATTAAACATTTAGGACCTCGATTGGACGGACCTTTTCTCTCGACTGCTAGTTGGTAGCGCATGTGCTCGGGAAGTCCCGGGGCTTAGCGGCAGGTTGCGTCTTTTTCTAATAGCAGCCTATGCTAAACATATCCACCGAATATACGACGAACCCTCGGACTTATAATTGCCGAAAATGATTCTATAATATATAACAACGCCTTGTCTGGTTAGCGGGGGTGGAATGGGACTATTTCTACTGGTTCAGGAAAACATTCTACACCACAGAATAGTCGTAAAACCCAAAACAAAGTTTGAATCTAAAAGTATCCTTGTCTTTTCCTTCCGTCCTTAATTTTTTTAACAGCTTCAACAGACAAAAGAAGATAACAAATGAATAGAGTAGGAAGAAAAAGGAGTCAGATACGAACTTCAGAATTTTCTAATAAACCACCAATTAACCACATACCATGACCACGACAAATAAACCATCTTGATATACCTCATACGTCTGTCTCCTCTTACACTTTGTCGTAGACTGTTTCGTTCTGAATTTTTTTTCAGTAATTCCCTTCTCTCCAAAGGGTTAAAAGAAAGAACAACTTGAAGAAATGTACAAAAATGAATTTTTTGAAGCAAACGATAAACACTTTTTATTCGTCATCCGGTTTAATTGGGTTATTATCCTTTAAGAATTTATTGTATGGACAAACTTCCATACCAAAAATATCGTTCAATAAAAAAGACACATTCGATGAAAATAAAGATTTATAAAAATTCTTTTACTAAATATATTTTCATCACTTTAGTCATATTTGTTCATTCAACGTTGTTACATTTAAATCGCAAATTCTCAACAAAAGAATTAAAAAAAGAATTATTGATTAAAAAATACGTAATAATCTTTTCTTTGTTTAACTGATTGCATTCCTATTAAAAAACAAAACAAAACAACCAAAAAAACAAAAAAAAAAACAAAAAAAAAAACAAAACAAAAACAAAACAAAACAAAAAAAAAAAACAAAAACAAAAACAAATAAAAAACAACAAAACAACCACCCACCCAAACAAACAAACAAATAAGAGAAAAATTTCCTTGAGGTGAACCATATTTACTTCAATTTTCCTATTTGAAAGACTTTCGGTTACAGAAAACACGCCATCTTTAAAAAAGGTAAACAAAACGTTCTTATCTAATGAATTATCTTTTAAAAATCGTAAAAACTGTATTCTTACATTTCATTAGTTAAATGAATATTTAGATTAATTAAGGGTAATGGCTAACAAAAAAAGCCGTTACAAAACAATCATTTTGACTTTAAACAAGACATTGAATGGAAGTTCCTTTTAAAATAAACCTTACCATTTTTTTCTTAATAACTGAAAATTCTAATAAAAATCCAGCGATTGACTGATTTTTTCAGGACTGTTAAGTTCGAAACAGGTGCATATTTTTTTATACCTTGTATAATGACCGAGTGCTTCGTTGTTGACTTAAATTTAATTAATTCCATTCAAAAGCAAAAAATAAAGAAAGAAAAGAAAAAGAATATAGACGTTAACTAAAATGAAGCACTTATCAGAAATAAATGCTATAAAAATTATTTTTTAATTGTTTTTTTTTAAAATTTTATATACATATTCGATTTCCTTCAAATAAATTAAGTTTTGAATCAATACCAACAGCTACTGTATTCGACATTTATTGAGAACCCAATTAGTTTAAACGTAGAGTTGATAACGAAACGTTATGTAACAGGGGAGTTTGCCGGTAGACAGCCGGATGCTTGGGCCAAAAGCCGTGACCCGGGATATGATATGTCAGTTTAACCTTAAGAATAAAGTCTAGGAGGACGAGATTGGCGACTTCACTGAAGACAAAGCAGGACCACGTGTTAGGAGACAGAAAGTCTTTTTAAAAGACAGTGTATTCTGCTCCCTACCCTCCACAAAGCAATCACTACGGGTGTTTTATTTTGCCGGTGTGAGCAATTCAACAATAAAGATTCTTTGAAGGATGAACCGAAAGTAATGCCTCGTTTCATATATACAGAAACTAAATAAGGTAAATTGGACATAACAACGTTTGGTAGGTAAAAATCTCTGCAATAAAATGCTTTTTTCTCATATTTATAGCCCTTGGCTACACCTTTTAGGCAGTGATAAGCAAAAACTTGTATGCTGTCCTCGTAAAAGGATGACTCCATATTCATTATGTCTCACAATATGTTGTATGTATGGCAATAAAGTTGCAACCTTCCAGTCAATGATATTATTTTGCATTGTTACAAATAACAGCAGATTAACAGTCTGGAAAAATGGCGTCTGATATGAAAGCAGAGGGGTGTCATTGAATTCTACAATGCGGAAAATATTTCACCGATTTACATTCATCGACGCTGGCTCAATGTTTATGAGGATTTAATAGTGGAAGAATTTAAAAAATCACTATTTTACAAAAAGTCTAAAAAAATCTCTCTTATTTCACCGAGTTTAACTTCTTTTTTTTCAACAAAATTTCGACAGTAGTGTAAATCATTTTAACCATAAGCAACGCCTACAAAATAAGAAGGTGATGTCACATGACAATAGCATGTGATAAGAGGGTAGTGAATAACAAATGATATACTAACTTCCCAGTTTTGTATGAAATAATCTCGGTGAGCCAAATCAAATTCTACATGAGATCGTTTGCGTTTCATTGCGCGTTAATACCATGGAGGAAAGGCATGAATCCATTTACCGGTAAATACTGGGTCAGGTTGGGCTCTCTCACCTTGCAAATGATAACTTGTCTAGCAGAAAAAAAACTCTGAATTCAAACCACATATCATAGAAGAGTAACTTGACACAGTGAAGTGGAAAATCGAGAAGTTCGTGTCCCTAAAGAAACACAACAGTGTATTTTATCTCGATCTGGCAATTCTTGCAGCATTATTAGTTCCAAGATATGTAGCGTCGCGGCATAAATCAGTATCTGGCTGGTTTGCAGACGTGGCTTCTTGGATAATCGCTTGTGGCTGAATACAGAATAAAAATGGAATGGCCGAAATTGTCTTGAAAAGACCTGCTGTGAGAAAGAACATAGCAGACGACAATTTTTTGCAAATACAGCTTGACTTTCATAAGGCGATATTCTTAGTTAAATAGAGACTTGAGTTTGAAGGTGCTGACGACAGCGACTAAATTCAAGAAATCTGAGCTTGTCCGAACCAAGTTACATGGGCAAATGCAAGTCATCCATACAACCCTGCCCAGTCCTGTGTCAACATCTAGGCATAGATATGTGGGATCTCGTGAGGCTTGCGAATGCCATAAATAACCAATTTCATTCAACTCAATTATCATAACGTTATAAAAAAAGACAACAATAAAAGCAATCTTTATTTAATTTTTTAAAAAACTCTATGCGACAATATTAGGTTTGGTTTCTTTGTTGAATAGCATATCAAACTTAGTGGCTACAATATTAGTTCAATTCAAAAGTGCATTTTTGCCCCAAATTACCCCCTAAAAATAACATCAAATAAATCAGACTTCACTGTAGCACAAAAGAAAAGGTTGAAATTGCACTGATAAAATTCTTTAGAACACAACAACGGTTGTAATGTTTTAAGTGGAGATTAGCTCTATGGGTCTGGCATTCATATGATGATGGCGAGAAAGCTAATCATTCGAAACGTTGTGCTAAAAGCAACAAAAAAATGAGAATAGCAATCGAAATAAATAATCAAGTTTGCATAGAGGTTGACAAGTGACTTTTAACTCAGTTCTGTGTAGACAGCCTCTGGCATCTGATAAACTCGTTATCTATCATTGATGTTGAAGTGGAGAATGACAGTAAATTATACTATAACATCAGAAACAGTTTAAGTGCTCAAGGCAAGCGTATCCGACATTTACTTGGAGAGGACTGGAGAATTGACCAGACGAAACATTATTGAGAAAGAAATCGTATAAATCAATAATAAAATGCATTATCAGCAATGAGATACGGATAGATAGAGAGATTGATAGACAGATAGATTCAGAGAGAGAGAGAGAGAGAGAGAGAGAGAGAGAGAGAGAGAGAGAGAGAGAGAGAGAGAGAGAGAGAGAGAGAGAGGAGTTGAAAGGAAAGTAGGCATAATATTGGATTATATTTACATATATCTATGTTAGATGTTGCATTTTTTGCATCGTTTAAAAACATAGGTATGTTTATGATTGACTTAGTGGATTATTTTTTTATGGGAATATTGAAACAATATTTGTGCAGAGGAAATAATCTTTTAATATTGGGATTCATATCAAGTCATTATTTGAGTTTACTGAAGAAAGTCAGATTCTTGGGTAATGAATGAACTTTTAATTATTTCACGAAAATATGCAATTTGAACGAAGAAGAAGAAGAAGAATCTAAAAAGGAAGAAGAAGAAGAATCTAAAGAAGAGGAAGAAGAAGAAGAATCTAAAGAAGAGGAAGAAGAAGAAAAATCTAAAGAAGAAGAAGAAGAAGAAGAAGAAGAAGAAGAAGAAGAAGAAGAAGAAGAAAATTTTAAAAAGTAGACGAAAAATCTTAGAAAGAAGACGTAGAAGAAAAATCTAAAAAGATAAAAGAGAAATCTAAAAAAGAAGAAGAAGAAGAAGAAGACTGTTTTGATTTATATATTTTTTAAGACATTATTACGAACCAGGTATCAGAATCTCAGATATATCAACCTCCTGTTTACTGCTCTAACCTCTGACACAGGCCGAAAGGTGCTAAAACATGTCATAATTCGTTTATGTCAAAGCTGAGAAACTCAAGGGAAACACTTTGAAAGATTGGTTTCCATTTTTCCTCTGCAAATATAATTTAGCGGCATCATAATTTGCGAGATCGCGTCCCAATCTCGACTGATGATTTCCCCTGGAAGCAGTATTTTTTTTTAGCTTTTGCTTTATAGTTTTAAATCTTGATTTCTTTAAAACACCTTCAACAAAGGTAATTATTATGAAACTACAAATTGTATAACGTCTTTCGCCGGTACACCTTGATGTAAAGTATCGGGAAAGCGAAATGATTTTGCAGCGTTAATTTTGGCTCTCGGAAAAAGTGTAGGAATAATAATACCACCTTGTAAATGCATCCTATATATATATATATATATATATATATATATATATATATATATATATATATGGGAAGATTATTCATGAATTAGGTCATATTGGCATTTGAATCTCGGAGCATTAAGTCAATATAGATATATCTTTTATATAGAATATACATTACAATTAATCTCAAAGAAAAAACATCAAAGGAAGTACTCTACCAGGAGACCACAAAAATACTCCTCGTTTGAGAGTATTCATTACATCAAAACCTATTGGAATATGTTTACAAATATGGTGTCATCATATATATCAACTCAAAAGACTTATTTTTTAACCAGCAGAATCTCTTTCGCCTCTAGAGGGCAATGAAATACAAGATGGCTCAAGGCAATGGAAGGAGTTTTTGTGCACTTCTTGTATAATAAATTATTTCCATCGAGAAATAATCGAAACGAGTGCAAATGGAGATCCCACACTATTATTAGATTCCAAATTAAGTTGGAACTATTCAATTCTCTAAGAGCATCTCACTGCTCTGACAAACATCTAGTTATGATGTGCCATTATGTTATAATAGATTGTTATAACGTGGGCTTCAGATTGAATTTTTTCACCACTGTCCCGAAAAACAATTTGACTGTTCCGAAACAATTTTTAACTGTCCAAAATCAAAATACTTTTTTTTACTTTATCATCATCTATAGTTGACATCTCTCTTTTGATATTAATATTCATCTATTGTTGTTGGCAGCATAACAAAAACACCATTAAAACATTTAGGAAATAAATATTTATTTTGATCTTTTTAGTCTTAAAATTGTGGTCTCTGTGTTTTTTTTAAAGAAACAATAAAGTATCAATTAAAGAACATAGGTTTTTCAATTTGATAAAACAAACAAACTATTTTTAGTTTGTGTTCAATGAAGGCAAATTTTCTTCTATGGCCTCAAATATGGGTCAAATAGAAGTTTTTAATCATTTACAATACTTGGGGAGATTAGCCATGAACTAGTGAAGCTATATTTGCCTTAAGTCAATATTGATAATTCTTTACAAAAGACATGTATTATTGAGAGATTCACACTGACTCGGAGTGGTAGTACTTTTGTGGATCTCAAATATGGTTAAAATAGAACTGTTTAATCTTTTACTATAGTTGAAATCATTTAACCGTGTGCAAACAAATGATTAATATTAAATTGAATAATTAGTATTAAATAGTAATGCTTGAAACCATTTAACTGTGTGCAAATAGACTATTAGTAATTGATACCAATACTAGAAACTATTTAACTGTGTGCAAACAATAAATGGTAATACTTGAAACCATTTAACTATTTGTTTACAATTATATATATATATATATATATAATTCTGTTGGTGTGAAAAAAGTCAGATTGTGCAATTTGCAAATTCTACAAACTGATATCTGAGAAAATATTTGTAAAAAAAGAAGATGAAAAATACACGTGGTACTTGAAAATAATCAAGTACACGTATGTTTAGTCGTACGTATGTCTAGTGAAACCTAGGTAGACTCGCTCGTGGCCAAGTAAGAATTATTTTCATCACACACACACACACACACACACACACACACACACACACACACACACACACACACACACACACATATATATATATATATATATATATATATATGCAGGATTGGGTATTTGATAATCAAGGGTTGATATGCTATAAAATACAAACAACCAACCAACTAACCAGCCATTTCTAATTGAGGATACGAAAAGTACAGAGCGTAAGAAAAGAAATGAAATCTGATTATTATGGTTTTATCCTAATTCATATGAAAGCTTAGCAAGAGTCAAAACCAAAATACAATTTGTATTTTAAAGTTCAAACTAAAATAAAAATAAAAACCTAAACCCACCATTAAAACAAATGAACAAACAAATAAAGCCTCCCCACCCCGAAAAAAAAAAGAAAGCCAAAAAAAAAAAAAAAGAACAAACAAGAAAAGAAACAACGAAAAAACAAAAAAAACAAAACAAAACCTAACGAACAATAAAGAAAAAAGAAAAAACACATGACGACAATTCCTTAACCTGATGTAAAAATCTTAAAAAGAAACCCAACTCAGATTTGAACGATTAAAAAAATATTACACGACAATGATGTAAAAATCCGCGAAAATTTTACATCCTTTTATAACCGGTTATACTCATTATAATTGTGAATAAAATTGACTGTCTTCATGGGTGTCCCCAACGAGAGGGCTTTGTGTCTCCAAAAATATTCTTGACTCCCTGGGACTACGGAACACCGTTACTCTCGAACCCTGATTATAGTATAGACGTGTGGAGCAAGGTGTTTGTGATAGTTTCTCATCTCAAAAATTCTTTGTCTGCAACAGTTATAATAATTAAAATGTTCAACCTTAGTACATACACATGCACACATATATATGAGTATGTTTATGAGTGTATGTGTGTGTGAAGTAATATGTTGTTAATAATGAATTATATATAAATTGTACATAATAATTAATCGATGTTGGCGAAATGTTTATGTTAATAGAACCTGACAAATAACATAGAATTTTGTTTTATTTTGATATCAATTTTGTCATAAAAAGTGATAAATTTCAAAATCTCAATTGTGGTTTGATTGTTTTCTCGAACGAGATGATCGCACATTCAGTTGTCGTTGTTTATTGTTACTGGTTTCGTTTTTATTGCTTTATGGTATATCAACCTTCGTGGGTTATTGTAATATAATCAAGGGTGATAATTAATTATATAAGGTAATTATTTTATCTGAAGTGATAAATTGTAAGTTTGCCAGATAACTTCGAGCTGAAGAGTTGGTCACAATGAAAAGGTCACACGCGTGCATAAACAACGACCAGAATGTCAGCTTATGTCAAACTAGGGTTTTGTTTTGAACTCGGGGTTCTAGACAAAATGTTAAAAAATAAACACTTTGTCAGCTGAGGATTGAGTGATGGGTATAGCTGGAAGGTTTCAGCGATGACGTCACACTGGAAAGTTAAAGACACATGGTCTTATATCATTAGTGAATGAGATAATTAATATATTATATAAGCTGAGATTATTAAGTTCAGCAGGAGCAGCTCGGAGTTAAGATTTGAGGGTCGGAGACAGTCGGTTGAGTTCAGAGATCCAAGCACTCTGGGGCGAAGGGACGAACGAGATGAAGCCGGGTATTTTGTTCGTCTACCAGCCAGGAATCCGACAGCGTTTCTCTGTAAACACTAAATATCTTTTACTATCTTTCTCTCGTGTTTCGATGGCAGACTACTGTATGAAATGTTGCGGTTAGAAATAATTTTTTCGTATTTAAGGAAACATCTGGTCCGTCTTGTATTTGAGAAGTGTCGGTGCCGTGTCGGTGAGGCAACGTTACAGTTAATTAATGCCCAGTCCATCCTTGTAGAAGGACAGTATTGGTGTTATTTAATCCAAAGAGAAAAGGTGGTCACGTGATTACGTTTACTTTCGATGTAATGCCCTTGAGAAATGTATGAACCCTCTTATACCCCTAGCTATAGGTTAAATAACACCACTACTGTTCTTCTATAAGGATGGCATTGGCATTAAATTACTCCCGAAGGTTGATATGTCATCACACCAATAAAACCATCTTTTCCTTTAGGTGTAGATTTAGCAAATAATATAACGTATTATGACTTTTGGAGTATCATTTTTTTATGCGAAGTGTATTTATTTTTCAATTTAGGATGAATCTGTCTGAAGTGACGACACCTTCCTAACATGTTTGCAAATATAATCGAGTGTAAGAAGAAGGTGAACAGCAGAAACAACATATGCAAATCTTAACCTAAAATATAATACTGTAAATCATTAAACACTTTCACTGCTGACATTTTTTGTAATACGAGTTATAATTCTTCCTCCCAAAATAAATGATGTCGAGGATATATTTGGCCTGAATAGTTCTTATTTGCATCGGATAAGCGATAAAATAAAGGTAATTAATATAAGATCAGAGAGAGAGAGAGAGAGAGAGAGAGAGAGAGAGAGAGATGATCTACGATCGTTCACAACAGAAATCAATCGGAATAGATAATATTAATCTGTACTTACCTTGAGGTAATGAATTATAATAATCGTTATCAATTTTTGTTCATTCTTATTTCATGTAAATTTAAGATCAGGCCGATAGCCAGGTAATTTAACGTTGAAAATCGATAAGAGAGCGTCACCAGAAAAAAAAAGGCAGACCGTATTATGTCTGGTGGCATACAGCAAGCATGCTCCAAAAACATCAAAGAAAAGACGAAAAAACGCAAAGGTTATTTATCAATAAATCTAAGCAACAGCTTGGGCAATAGCAGTTGACACATGGTTAGCAAACCAATTTGACACACCGTTGCATATGTAGTGGGTTCTCTTCACACTGGATTTCCCATTATAGTGGCTATGTAAGAGTGTCGGCTGCAATTCACCTATGTAAGGCATGCACTTAACGTTGGAAATTACTGGTCTAGAGAGTAGTGAAACCGCTTTTTTCTGGATTGAAATTAATGTGACATTTTTTAAATCAAAATTTGCCACGGAAAATCAACTGATCAACATTAATGAACGGGATTCCTATTCGACAGTAATTCGCTCATCAAAAATGCCTTGTGTCCACGATTGAACTTGATATCCATAAGTTTGTGATTATTTGTGTTGTTCCTTTTGAATTGTCGTGAAGTTTGAAACCGAATTTGATTTTGCATTCCTTTTGCATGACATACTTAACCAGAGGCATTTAATTTTCCAAGATTTTTCATCTGAATATTAATTTAAGAGGCAAACGTAGACAGAATGTTTTCATGCGAAGCCAAGGTCAACAATAGTCGGCTGACTTTCAATCAGGGTGGCCAACCAGAAAAAAATCAGTTCTTACTTTTCTAGATCGACTACTTCCCTAAATGAATCACCCAGTTGAATCAGCTGTATATGAAAGATTATCTAGGTACTCTAACAAATGTGTTGCTTGATTCGTGGATCAAATTCTTAGTGGATTTTCCACTGAAAATCGGGAAAAGAAAGTTTATTGTGAGTGCTAATGATTACTATTTCTGACAGAATAGAACTATCATCTCACTATAATGCGCTAAATGACTTTTTAGTCTGTTATATCAACTATGTGATTCAAGGACGGCTAAAGCCATTTTCAAGATTTTTTTCATATGCTTATCAATGGGAGCCTGAAAAATAATTTTTGAAAATCCCCCTTACGGAAAAAAAGAAAAAGAAACTTCTAATATCTCTCATTATCATCATCTTGTCGTGCCATCAGCACAGATATCTCTGACCCTCTCTCGTATCCTCACAGAGCTGCTGTATGTAGGTTCGAGCTGGCCGCATAGCTTTTGCACGGCCATGTGAAGGGGTCCATTAGAGTTCATCACTTATGAGCTCGTCCCTACTTCTCCAGCTGTGTCCTGCATTTCTGGTTCGTCTAACTTGGATATTTTTCGTGATGGGTGGTAGATGGCCGTACAGCTGCTGCTTTGTGGGGTGTTGCCTCCAGGACTTGTTCAATATTGCTCACAGCATTCTTGTGTAGTTGCCGTCAAGATTTTTCTCCAGCCGTTTAGTTAGCGTCCATTTAGCGCATCCATATAGCAGTATTGATACGATCGCTGCTTGGAAGAAACTGCGTTTCATTTTATCGGTCAGGTCTGACTCCCATATGACCAATAGCCTATTGATAGCTGTCCATGCCATTGTTAGTCGCGTGTCGATGTCTGTCTCGGTCGATGAGACACTACTAGTATACTAGTTTTAGAAAGCTACCGTTTAGTGTGGAAATGTCACCTGTTTGATTAAAGCACATATATTCTGTTTTGTGTGCATTGACATGGAGGCCAATGCCTGCAGCGACTCGTTCCAGACTATGTTGTAGGGTTTCGGCTTGGGCGGGTGCATTTGCCAAAATCGCTATGTCATCGGTGTAGTCGGCGTCGATAATTGTTTTTGCGAGGTACCTTCTGCTTCTTTTCTTTGTCAGCTCGAAACCGTTTTCTTTGATTTTATCGATCGATGTTCTAAGCACGTAGTCTAGACAGATGATAAAGAGGTATGGGGCAAGTGTGTCTCCTTGCAGTACTCCAGCTACAATGTCGAAGTAGTCTGTGTCGCCATCTGGAGAACGTACTTTCACTTTGGTGTTTCTATAGAGTCATTATGGAACTTGGGAACCTCTAATATACAGTATATGAATTACATTAAACTTGACACTTACTTTGTATTTGTCAAGAAAACTAAACTAAATCTTTATCTTTTTGTTTACTAATGTAATATATTGCATTGATCGGCGATGAACACAACGGATATAGCTGACAGATACACCCGTTAGTACATAAAATCAACAAAGTGACAAACGAAAAGACAGAAATTCGTGGGTGTAAGCCATGACCAATGGAGAACAAGCATTGTGTGGGTGAAGAGGTGTGGCCATGTGGTTCGTGTGGGAGTTTTAATACTATATAAGGTCTAGAATTTTGACTGAAGTCAGTTCCTGCTAGCTGTTCCGACTCCCGACAATTCTTGTGTGTGTGCAAACTCTCTGTCTGCTCTCCTGCTCCAAAAAAAAAAAAAAGCGTTACCGTCCAAGATTAAAAACATAAGATTATATTTTTATATCTACGTGTTCCTCATTGCTTATAAAGATCCAGTAGTATTATTCTACACCTATACAAAGGAGATTCAAATTGAAAATTTCTCACGCAGAAACGAAAGTTACATTTTCCCATGAATTTTATGGCAATTTTTTTTCGGTCGTTGGAAAAGCAAGACTTTAAAAACATCACCTTGTATTTATGTTTGTTGTAATTTTAATAATTATAATTCATTGATTTTTCTTTTGAATTTTGAAAAATTGAAAATTTGTACATTTATGTATTGTGGCAACATATCTTTTCAGTACTATTCATCATTAAAGATACCACCCAATGAGAACCTCTTTTTTGACACGAGGAACTAAGACCCTTTTCCATTAAAACATTTTCCTAGGCCCCATAAGAAACTGTCAGCCATATATAGAGGGCAAACAAAAAGTTTTCCCAGTTTTTAATATAGATTATAGTTTCAAAATTGTTGTGTTCTGACGATAAAATTAGATCTTAACTAAATTTTGCCGGCTTTTGAGTGTATTTTATTTTCAATCTGAAAAGGATAAAAAGAGTAAAACTTTCTTTGTGTGCATTTGCTCATAATCAGGCATTTCTGAATAGATTGAATCGCGCGAGTGTAAAATATATTAAGCTTGATTTGCTTTTATGCAAGGTAGGGAAACTGACTTTAAGGAGACAGTTAAACTATAAAGATATTTGCCTGCCCTGATCAGAGAGCCAAAAATGGACAAAAACTTTGTTCATAGAGAGGGCTATATTCGATCGGCTTGTTGATAAGACTTTCTAAGAATCTTCATGAGAATGGAGTGGAATTGTAACTTGATCAACGGGTTTATTGATTTCAGACTAGTCCAGTTATCAACGATGAGAGAAGAAAAAGACATCAAAAGCCGAGGAATTTTGGGCCATTTTAGATGTGAAGTAGGTGTTTGCGATTGTTCTATCCTGTAGGGAATGAAAAAAAAAATGAAGAAACGATTTGCGAGTGAGTAAAACAAGATGTTGAGTAGAAGTAGATATGAGAAATAGAATTATGGTAAAGAAAAGGACAAAAATAGTGATATATATATATATATATATATATATATATATATATATATATATATATAGATAGATAGAGAGAGAGAGAGAGAGAGAGAGAGAGAGAGAGAGAGAGAGAGAGAGAAACGGAAAAAGAAAGCAGAAGGAGAAATGAATAAAGGTCGAATCGGAAAAAGAGTAATATATATATATATATATATATATATATATATATATATATATATATATATATATAAAGAGAGAGAGAGAGAGAGAGAGAGAGAGAGAAGAGATAGAGAAGAAGTAAGATAGGAAGCGGAAAAAGAAATAAGGTTGTATCACAAAAAGAGTAATATATATATATATATATATATATATATAGATAGATAGATAGATAGATAGATAGAGAGAGAGAGAGAGGGGGGGGAGATAAAGGTGAAATAAGATAGGAAGCGGAAAGAGAAATAAATAAAAGTCATATCAGAAACTAAGGGAACTTTTTTTTGCATTTCTAAACGAAAAGAAATTTGCCTCTTTGTCTCATATATTTACCGAATCTCTCCGCCAAGACACCAATTTAAATACCGTGTTTTCCTTCTCTTTGGTCGGTTACCGTACTATGACCAAAGAATACAATCTGAACAACTATTTGCCCATAGCAAGTAGAGGTATAGATGGATTCATGTCTTTTCGAAGGAAATAAATTTTCACCCTTTACACGACGTAGATGGGTATTTCTGCTAGTAATAACTAGAGAGTTTTAATAAATGAGATAAAATAATAATAATAAAAAGGGCTCAAAATGTATTTCACTAAATGACCGAAGAAAAACTGATTCAAAGTTCGATAATGAGATGTTCAGGAAAGAAAATGAAACGTTAAATAAGGCACAACTGCACTTTGTAAAGAAAACAGCAGAATGTAACCTAATTAGCAAAGGTAAATCTTAACTTCACCGGGTTTATATCTGGTAAATTATTCTTTCTTACTTTAAAAACCATCGAATTAAATCTAATAGGATTAATCAGTACAAAAATACAGGAAAGTAGATGAGGAGGAAGAAGGTGACGAAAGAATCCGGCTAACGAACGAGAAATATAATTTTCTTAGAGTAAGATGACCTTATCCATTGACTGTTTTCAGAGAGAGAGAGAGAGAGAGAGAGAGAGAGAGAGAGAGAGAGAGAGAGAGAGAGAGAGCATTGTCTCGGAAGAATAATTACGATAAAAAGAAAGAGAAAGAGAAAAAAGTAAAGTAAAATGATAATCCCCCCTAAAAAAAACAAAAAAAAAAATACAAAAAAAAAAGAAAACAAAACGAAAACAATTGATAAAGTAGGCAAAAAAGCCCCCTCCCAATCCCCTCCCCTAACAAAAACAAACGGACATGAAAATGACATCGTTTGAACGAAGATATTATTTCAAAGAATGAATACTTCTAATGTCTCAATTTGAGCAGATAGACACAGCTGTTCAGAAATTTTTGGACGCACTCATATTTTATTCAAAGAACAGACAGGAGCTAATATCTCAATTATTTACGGTATTTTCATTACCCCTACTTAGTGGTTAGATTTGAAAAAATCTTATAAGTCTCTCTCTCTCTCTCTCTCTCTCTCTCTCTCTCTCTCTCACACACACACACACACACACACACACACACACACACACACACACACAAACTTTTTATATTCTTGTATATTACAGATAATTCAGTATAGGATAGAGCTGTAATTACATTGTGTTGTAATGTACAATACAATATTATATTCACTGATCTTGCCTGTCGGCTGGAGCTATAGAATACACCAAGTGTATCTCTGCAGAGGGGTAAGACGCCCCTCCAATGAGTGTCTTGGATACGACATTGAGCCATCTGATGGTGAGGCTCTAGTAATGCTGGAGATTTGGGCAATGTGGAGTACCTATTCATTGCCATTGTTCGCAAGTCCACTCAAGCCCAGAGTGGTAGCACCTGATAGGGTCCTATCTATGGATCAAATAGAACTGTTTAAAATTTAAACTGAGTGCAAACAAACGACATGTTAAGTTCAATTGTCAGAAATCGAACTGTTTGATCATTTAATGTGCTCGAGTGAAACAGGGAGCGATGGCAATGAAGGGCTACTCCGCATCCCCCAAAACTCCTGCATTACTGGAGCTTCACCATCAGATTGTTTAGTGTCATATCAGGACACTCGTTGAGTTGGGGCGTCTTACCCCGCCCCAAAGATAGTGTCGATGTATTCTTCAGTCCCAGCCTATTGGGCAGTCGAAAACTTTGGTAGTTAATGAAGATGCCCACCCGGAACACTTTTAACCCCGCACACTTTCAGTTTAACGAAATTTATCTACTTGAATGCAATATTATCGACTTGTTGGAAAGTGTCATCATCATCATGTCACGTCACCAGCACGAATTTCCCTGACTCTCTCCCACCACCCGTCTCTATTGTCTATCGCTCTCGATAGGTCTTCAAGACTACATCCTGTATCGGCATAGAGCTGTTGTATATAGGTTCTAGCTGGTTGTCCTGCCTTTGCTCGTCCATGGGAAGGGGTCCACAGGAGTGTGTCACTTACTTCTTCAGCAGTGTCCCGCATGTCTGGTTCGTCTAGGATAGTTTTCGTGATGGGTGGTAGGTGGCTGTAAAGCTGATGCTTTGTCGGGTGCTGCCTCCAGGATTTACTCAATATTGTTCGCAGCATTCTTGTGTAATTGCCCTCAAGCTTTTTATCCATACGTTTAGTTAGCATCTATGTAGTGTCCATGTAGCGTCTATGTAGTGTCCATGTAGCAGTATCGACACGACCGCTGCTTGGAAAAAAACTGCGTTTTATTTAATCGGACTTCCATATGATCGATAGTCTATCGATAGCTGTCCATGCCTTTGCTAGTCACGTGTTGATGCCTGTCGCGATTGATGAGACACTGCTTCTTCGATAGGTGAGGTTTGTTGATAATTTATATGTAAAAATGTATGCACAAAATATTTCAATAATATTATTTGAAAGTCCGAAAACCGTATAGCAAACAAAATACAAAGAAGTGGATGTTCAAATGAGACTAGCACATGATACAATGGTTTCAGATGCTAATAGTGCATAAAATTATTATGGAGCTAATATTGTAGCATGAAATTTACTGTGGGGACGAACACAGTGGGGGACAACATTGTGAGTTCTGAGCCACGTTAAAGAGAAGCTTTAGAATAATAAAAATTGTTTTGAGTGGTGATCAACTCATGAATTGAAAAAACGCTTCAAATCAGGCCACTTACAATCAGTTAGTTTCTTTTTTTAATGGCATATCAACCTTCGTTGGTTATTTAATACTAAAGCCAACATTGTTGAAAAACAGTGGAGTACAATTTAACCCATTGCTGGCGGATGATTTGTGGGTTTTTACCTTACCGAAGGAAGTTAGTCCGAAAATGAACGTAATAGCACGACTGGGGTTCGAACTCGCTAACTATGACGTCGTAGTCCTTCACGTTAGCCACTACGCCACGGAGACTTCCCCCATAACAACTGAACTCGGGCGCAACATTTTTTAAGTCAGCGTCGTCTTTGCTGCTTTGAAAAATTTGGTTGTTGCCTCCGCTGATGAAGAGTTTTACGAGCGTAGCATGTAGGCACTTATTCATTGCTAGTTGAAATTTATTACCTATGAGGCCTCATGTGAGTTAAATCAGTATTTTGTAACTGAACGCCTATTCTTTCCAACAATGTTATTGTACTCTCAGTTTAAATTGACCCAACCCCTCTACCACCAGCAAGGTGCTACATGAGGTAATTTTTAAGCGGACTAACGCTGATTTGATTCGAAGTTTTCATTCTTCTAGACTGGTTATTTAACCAAGGCTTAATAACCCAGTCTGCGCTTACATATGTTTCAGGTTCCATGAAAATAGGAGACTTTACTTCTTGGGTGCATTTTTTATATGCAAAAATCAATTCATTATAATATTGAATTGAATTTGCTTCTCCTTTCAAGGACAGAGGGAGTTGTAGAATAGCGGCTAACGTGCTTAATCGTAGAAAGCAAGTTAAAAATCCAATCAAACTGAAACGTTTACTTTTAGGTTAATGCCCTTGGGAAAAATATTAACTCCCTTACCATCCCAGCTATAGGGTTAAATATACCACTACCCTTCTTGGTTTAATAGCATATCAACCTTTGTAGGTTATGTAATGTCAAACCATTCTCCTAGAAGAACAGTAGTGGTACTATTTAACCCATACCTAGGGAGGGAAAGGGGGTTCATACCTTTCCCAAGGGTATTTGTCTGAAAGTGAACATAACAGCGTGATTGGAGTTTGAACTCGTTTACAACGATTACTGCAGTCCATCGCTTTAACCATTACACCACGAGGACACCATCCACTATCATTCTTGTAGAAGGATGGCTTTGGCATTAAATAAATCGCAAAGGTTAATATGCTATTAAACAAAGAAACCGAACCAAACTATTCTCCTTTCAGAAATTTCTTATCAGATATAGATATTGTAATTACTACGTTTAATCTTAAACAACCATATACATATCTGTGCGAGCACAAACACAAATATTCGCGTATGAAAATTTTACAGTCACATGATCGAAACAAGATGCTTTTAAAGGTGAGTCATGTTTTTGAATGGTAAATATGATTTTCTTTTACAAAAATTAAGCATTCATTTTGAATATTTCTTCTTTATTGAAATAGGTGTAAAGTCTGTACGGATATATATATTTACTAATCTACTATCTACCAGCATTCGCGGTTACCAGAAGAAAAGACCCCCCCGCCAGGAACAAGAGATAAAATATCTCGAATCACCACCCGGGGGAAAAAGAAAAATTATCATAGGACAAAAAAAAAAAAAAAAAAGAAAAGACCAACCCCGTCACACCAGTTGAAAAAAAATCTAGAGATATGCAGTCAGTTGGTCAAAAGAAAATAAAAGCCACCGTAAATGCTGCAATGCTACAATTACAAGAGTGCTCAACACGAGTGGAGCCAATTACAAAATTAACTTAAATCGCGAGTCGGAATCCTCACACCGGTGTGAGACTCCCTGATGACCCGTTGAGGTGAAACTTTAGTAGGAGAATTCCGACTCTCGATTTAAGTTAATTATATATATATATATATATATATAATTGGTCTTATATAAATACGGCTATCATAATTTCTAATAAAAAGTCAATTTTCTTCTAAAACAAAGATACCAAAATTTTATCATTTCTAAAGGAACATTATATAATCAACACAGATATTATTAGGTATTACCTCTACCAAATGCTCCAGTATTGATAGGCCGTAACCAAACATGCGAATATGGGGCACTACGAAAATAATTACAACTCTAACATGTATTTATGCAGTTTTATTTTTCGATAGAGATAAGAGAGAGAGAGAGAGAGAGAGAGAGAGAGAGAGAGAAAGAAAGAGAGAAGGAGAGTTTTATTTTTAGTTTCTGAATTTGAATTTCATTGAGTTTGCTAACTAATAATGTATAATAATATCCGTTTTGATTGTCAAATATTCCTCTAGAAGTAATACAATTCTAGTATTTTTCTTTTGACGAACACTAACTTTTTATAGAAAATTGTTAGATTGTAACATCCATCAAGAAGATGCATTTATTTATGGGCAATAATAATAATAATAATAATAACAACGCAACAAAATAGCAAAAGTAGAATATGCGGTGATAGACATGAAACCATCAATCACATAATAAGCGAATGCAGAAAATTAGCACAGAAGGAATATAAGACTAGACACGATTGGGTCGGCAAGGTGATCCACTGGGAGATGTGCAAGAAATTGAAATTTGACTATACAAACAAATGGTATGTGCACAACCCAGCACCTGTCCGAGAAAATAACACACATAAACTCCTATGGGAATTTGACATTCACGCGGATCACCGAATCTCGGCCAGAAGACCAGACCTAATAATAATAATAATAATAATAATAAAAAAGAAGAGAACTTGCAAAATTGTGGACTTTGCTGTCCCGGCTGACTACAGAATAAAACTGAAAGAATGGGAAAAGAAGGATAAGTATCTCGACCTTGCTATGGAATTGAAAAAAGTATGGAACATGCAGGTGACAATTATACCAATTGTAATTGGTACATTCGGAACAGTAACTAGAGGATTATTAAAAGTCATGGAAGACTTGGAAGTTGACGGACGGGTGGAGACCATCCAAACTACTACATTATTGAGAACGGCCAGAATACTGAGAAGAGTCCTGGAGACTTGAGGAGACTTGCTGTCACTCAGACTCCATTGAAAAACCATCAGCTAATACTGATGTGAAAAACTCTAATGAGTAAACAATAATAATTATAATGCACGCTCCAAAGGCTTAGCAAGAGTACTAGAAGAATTGGAAATCAGAGGAGTAATTGAGACCATCCAGATTACACCATTTTTGAGGTTTGCCAAAAAAATCAAAAGAGTCCAGGAGACTTGAGGAGACTTGCTGTCGCTCAAACTTCTGTGAGAAACCATCAGCTAAAGCTGGTGGGAAAAACTCTCAAAGGGGTATAATAATTATAGTTGAATACCTTAGGCCGTGCCGAGTGCAACTATAGTCGAATTCTTAAGATGTGACGTGAGCAACTGTAGTTGAATTCCTTAAGCCGTGCCGAATGCAACTATAGTCGAATTCCTAAAGCTGTGTCGTGGGCAATAATAGTCGAATTTTATATTAAGTTTAGTTTGCTGGTCTGAATTTTTGTTGAAAAGTTTATCGTTATTTTGATTCTAAATTTTGCGATTTATTTTTATTTATTTTTTAACTTATTCTTCATGCAGACTTACAATAGAAACACGTGACAGTTAACGACATAAGGCACTTTGTACTTAGAAGTTTCTAGAACAAATAATAATTATAATGCTGATTATATTTGGAGATAAAAAACAGATCCCCTAATACTGGCCAGAAGACCAGACCAAGTGGTAATATGAAAAAAAAAAAAAAAAAAAAAAAAATTAAAAAAAAGAAAACCTGCCGAATAGGGGACTTTACTGTCCTGACAGACGACAAAGTGAAAAGCAGAGAAAACGAAACGAAAGACAAGTACTTAGACTTTGCCAGAGAAATTAAAAGCTACGGAACATGAAGGTGATGGTGATACCAACTGTAATTGGTGTGCTCGGAACGATTCCCTAAGTCTTCCTTAGGGGGCTGGAAGAGTTGAAAATCGGAGGATAAGCAGAATACTGAGAAGAGTCCCGAAGACTTGAGGAGACTCCAGTGAAAGACCATCAGCTAACGTGGTGTGAAAAACTCGGAAAGAGTAAAATAATAATAATAATATTAATGATAATCGTGATATCTGTCCTAACTAACTGCTCTCTCTCTCTCACACACACTCTTACTCTCTGAGATATTTCAGCAATATCGGAATTGTAACTAATGATTGCTTTTCTTTTCTGATAATAATAATAATAATAATAATAATAATTATTATTACTATTATTATTATTAGTAGTATTAGTGGCAGTGTTCATATCTCTTTCTATTTAGGTGTAATATATATGTGTGTGTGTGTGAGAGAGAGAGAGAGAGAGAGAGTCAGTCAGACAGACTGAAAAATTAACAATGTATGCGTTCGTTACTTGCGACTTCATTTACAGTTGTAATCAGAGAAACGAGTAATGAGAAAAAGGTACCTGAAATCTCAGCAAATATATGTGAATATCTTTTGATCGAATCATTTAGAGTAAGACTCCATTAGAATCTGTAAAATTACTCTAATTGTGCAACAAGACTCCGGTGCTCTTTATTCCCGCGTTAAAACTCGACAGATCTCGATTATATCAGCTCGAAAAAGTCTCACTTTAATTATACGTTTAATATAAAAGCATAGTGAAATTATTTTCTCATTTGGCTTTTTATTCTGATGAAAGTGATCGATGTAGTCTATCAATCTATATCAATTCGTTCATTTCAGTCAGGATTTGTTCGCATGCATACGTCTGCATATCGCGGGTACGTTTGTAAAAGTTGTGCTCGTATATTGGTCGATTTTTGATTTATTAGCCGGGAATTAATTTTTGGAGTTAATATCTGGAGTCATGTATCGTTACTCGTATTTCCATGATGAGTTTACAATCATTACTTTTGTATAAGCCGACTCGCGGTATTTGGTGGAAACATTTGGTCTTCAAAATTAGACTTGGACACGAGTATATAGGGTGTGCATTTATATACGTTTTTATTTGAGCCTGTTTGGTATGTCTACCTCTTTATTTTGTGTTCTGAGTTAAAACTTAGGTAGAATTTCCATGATGAGTTTACAATCATTACTTTTGTATAAGCCGACTCGCGGTATTTGGTGAAAACATTTGGTCTTCAAAATTAGACTTGGACACGAGTATATAGGGTGTGCATTTATGTACGTTTTTATTTGAGCCTGTTTGGTATGTCTACCTCTTTATTTTGTGTTCTGAGTTAAAACTTAGGTAGAATTTCCATGATGAGTTTACAATCATTACTTTTGTATAAGCCGACTCGAGGTATTTGGTGAAAACATTTGGTCTTCAAAATTAGACTTGGACACGAGTATATAGGGTGTGCATTTATATACGTTTTTATTTGAGCCTGTTTGGTATGTCTACCTCTTTATTTTGTGTTCTGAGTTAAAACTTAGGTGGAATTTCCATGATGAGTTTACAATCATTACTTTTGTATAAGCCGACTCGAGGTATTTGGTGAAAACATTTGGTCTTCAAAATTTGACTTGGACTCGAGTATATAGGGTGTGCATTTATATACGTTTTTATTTGAGCCTGTTTGGTATGTCTACCTCTTGATTTTGTGTTCTGAGTTAAAACTTAGGTAGAATTTAAGACTCAAGAATTAAGAATGCCGATTTTCAAGGGAAATAAGACTCTGTCTTTGAAGATTGACATGATACTATATCTGCCTCTGTTGATTCGCATTTTGGTATGTGTGATGGCCACCTCTCATTAAAGTTGAATTTATTGTATCATCTTAAAAAACCAATGGGCTTGGGGAGTTACGTTCAAATTCTTGACAAGGTTAGTTGGTTGGTTGTTTGGGTTTTATGGCATATCAATCTTTGTAGGTTATTTAATGCCAAATCCATTTTTTTTCGAATAATCAGTTCTATTCCAAACAATTCTATTTAGCATGAGTACACAGTTCAATTGCCCAAACATTTCTGTTTCAAGCTATTCAGTTTAGTTAAACAGTTCTAATCCAAACTGTTCCGTTTAGCGTAAGTACAGCTTCAATGTCAAAAACATTTCTATTTCAAACAATTCAATTTACCCTAAGTACGCAGACTAGTGCTGTTTAACTAATTTGATAGGGCCCTATCAGGTGCTACCACTCCGGGCCAGAGTGGACCTGGGAGCGATGGCAATGAAGAGGTACTCCACTTTTCCCAAAGCTCCAGTATTATTGGAGCCTCACCATCAGATTGTTTAGTATCATATACAGGATACTCATTTGAAGGGTTCTTACTTCTCTGTGGAGAGGCAGTCGGTGTATTCTACAGCCCCAGCCGACTGAGCAATTCTGGACCAGGCTTTTTCATTTTGCTCTGATGAGTTTAAGAAAGCATAAATTCATCTTCCTCACAAAGTATGGATAAATAGTAAGGCAGGCTATAGTAAGACAACCTATCTTAGAGAAGGAAAAACTCTGTATTCTAAGCCAGGAGATGGAGTCCTAAAAGCTGGAAATTCATTTGACGAAATCATCACCGAAGTTAAGCAGCAATGAACCAGTTCACAGTTCAAATGAGTGACCATTTAGAGACAGTAGGTACTGTAAGTAGTCTGAGGATAGTGTGTGAGATTAAACAAAGCTTGATAAATAACAACTCTTTCGAGGACATTGATTCTAAATTGTATCGTTCTTTACTATTACCCTGGATACCATGGGTGTCAAGGGCAACAACTGGCGTTCGATATAATCTTGCTCAAGCTTGTGCCTCAATCAAAGTATAAATAGACTGTCTTACAAGACTGACAGATGCTGTAATACAACAAGCTTGAGCGGATATAGTTTAGCAACAAATTTAATGAAGCATGCAAACAGAACATTCACGTACTTGTAAAATATAGATATCTACCAAGCATAGACATTTCGTTTATTGTGAAAGGTCTATGGAGAAGTATACGAACATTTGTTTTGAATCAATTAAGTCTCACGAATGTAATTTCGTTGGTAAGTATGAATGTGCTGTTACCTATGAATTGAGTATTTTTCTTCTTGATTCAATATTGAATAGATTTATGCAAAAGACATTTTTAAAAGAGGGCAGAGGTTTACGGAAACGATTTGTATGCGAATTGCTCATAATCTTAATCAAATACGGAGCTCTTTGCTTCAGACATATTTAAAAAAATAAGAAGAGTAAAAAAAGAAACAAACTTACAAGAAA
This sequence comes from Sepioteuthis lessoniana, assembly GCA_963585895.1. Classification (NCBI taxonomy): domain Eukaryota; kingdom Metazoa; phylum Mollusca; class Cephalopoda; order Myopsida; family Loliginidae; genus Sepioteuthis; species Sepioteuthis lessoniana. The sequence goes on along the minus strand of OY757911.1, from coordinate 70,368,534 downwards.
AAAAAACCCAAACAAAACAAAACAGATAACAGAGACTGATAATGTAAGATTAACGTTTACTCAAATATTTTGTTTTCCTTTAAACACACACACACACACACACACACACACACACACACACATATATATATATATATATATATATATATATATATATATATATATATATATATATATATATATATAAGCAAAAAATCAAATATTACAAAATAACAAAAGAGTTAACAATAAAAGAAAGACGAACGGTTTTACAGAAAAATCAAATCTTTTATACTCTAATGAATACATTTGAAATTAACGCATTTTATTATAAAGATAAGTTTGTTGAGAGTTTTATTCGTCTTTTTCTTTTTACTATTTCTGAAACGCTTATCTAAGCCGAAGTAACTATAGATTTATAAAAAAAGCATTTTACATCCACATAGTCTTATATATAAATATAATTATGTACATATTGGGTTGTGGGGGTGCTGTATAATCAAATGATGTTTGATCGTTTATCGTGAGATATCATGAAAACTAGCTGAAAACTCAACCTACAGACAAGATCTGAAACATGAAACTAAATTGCTTTTTTGTTCATAAAATGTCTTAAAATTCATGATTTACTGTTGTAAATTGCTCTGGCTACAAATGTTTCGTTTCTTCTTTGTTTAATGGCACATCAATCTTCATAGGCTATTTTATGCTAAAGCTATTCTTACTGAACAGTAGTGATATTATTCAAGCCAGAGCAGGGAAGATAAAGGAGTTCATATCTTTCTAAAGGTATCTGTCTGAACTGAGCGTAATAGCATGACTGGAGGTCGCCTACAAATATAAACATTGTATAAAGTCAGAGAAAGAGATAATTACTTTAACTTCTTGCTGAGAAACTTTTAACTAAATGTCAACATTATAGTTAAACAAAGATATAAAGTGTTTGATTGATTTGTTGCATTTTTGGCATGTCAAACCATGTTGGGTTATTAAATACCTAAGTCAGTTTTTTTCAAGCAATTATATAGATTTGAGTATTAAATTAAAAGCGTTTGTTAGCAATTAAAACTTTAAGGGACTATTATGAATACAAATAATTTGTTATTAGATGCCAAAGTCTTTTTTCCAAGCAATAATATAGATTCAAGTATCTAATTATAAGCGTTTGTAAGCAATTATAACTTAAGGGACTATTATTAATACTAATAATTTGTTATTAAATGCCAAAGTCTTTTTTCCATACAATTATATAGATTCGAGTATGAAATTCTAAGCTTTTGTAAGCAATTATAACTTTAAGGGACTATAATGAATACAAATAATTTGTTATTAAATACTAAAGTCTTTTTTCCAAGCAATAATATAGATTCAAGTATCTAATTATAAGCGTTTGTAAGCAATTATAACTTTAAGGGACTATTATTAATACAAATAATTTGCACACCGTTATAGGGTTTCAATTTTTCCTACTTAATACTAATAATTTTCAAATAATAATTTGGTTTCAAGTAACTAATCATACCCAATACTTTACACAATAATATGGTTTTAAGTATTCCTATTTAATTCAAATAATTTTCAAAAAGATCTGTTTGATTCAAAGATGTGTTTTCAATAGATACTACTTGTCCGAATTAGAGTGGATATGAAAGTAATGGTAGCACCGGGGAGACTTGACACTTCACAGATATTCAAAACTGCAGTCTCACGATTAGATACTGTTCAGTGCCACACCCAGGACACCACTATTTTGTGAGCAGGAGGGCATATAGTTTGTGTATTCTAAGCTTCGTTGTTAGATTAAAGACATTCCTTTTATTTTCCCTAAATATCCAAGTCCACAGCGCTTAACAAAGACGAAAAGTGTCAACTTTATGTAACATTTATCTTTATTGCCATATCGGGATCTTTTTCAGGATTATTTATATCTACAAATATCTTTAAACAGAAAAAAAGTGCACACCAAATTGTATGAATGAAAAATAATAATAGATATAATATTAATTTTTTCCTTGATTAAAAAGTATGATAAAATATATTAAAAATTCATTTTAATTAAAAAAATAGAAATAAGAATTTTTTTCAAATCCCATTCTCACCGGAAGCAATATAAGAAAACCCAAATAAAAATTTTGATTACGCTTCTGGTGATGGTTTTAACGACCAGAAATAGATTAACAATGACACCAAGGAAGTGAATTTTTCTTTTTGCTTTTATAGAAAAATATTTTTTAGTTCTGCATATTGAGTGTTGATGTATTCTTAATCCCAAATTAATTATAAATCAATAGCCGTTGACATTGAGCACTCAAAGTGGATACTCCTACCCCTTGGATTTTTTCCTTGGATATATATATATATATATATATATATATATATATATATATATATATATATATGTTATCATCCATTAAAAAATCACGTATATGTTAAAATTTTATTGAAATGTCTATTTCATTTCATGAAAAAAAAAGCTTCACGTATTTATATATATATATATATATATATATATATATATATATATATATATATATATATATATATATATATATATATCTACTGTTCTTTGAGAAATATCTTTTGAAAATAAATCTAATATCATTCTTCTTTACTTCGAATAATATAGTGTGTGTTTCAGGTTATCACTGCAACTATTTTGATTCTGGTCTCCTATAAAATCACACACACACACACACACACACACACACACACACACACACACACACACACACACACAATATATATATATATATATATATATATAATTGATCAACTGAAGCCATATACTTTGCCTGATTATAGCCTGTAATTTTTTTTAGTGTATTTTGAAAATCTAACAAATCTAAGACGTTTATTCTTTTAAGTATTGTTCATAAAATAATAATCTAAGTTACTCGATGTATTTTATAAAGATGGATTGATTTAATTATTTCTTCTTTGTTTACTTGAAAAAAAAGTAAATATTTTATTGTTAAAACTAAATGAGAGGCTTTTGTGGCATTACAAAAAGACTTGAATGAAATAATAATAATAAAAAAAGAATTATCTCCGCTTTATTTAATATTTGTTTTAATCTTTTTTCAGATGTTAAATAAATTAAAATAATGGATACAAAGATAACGAACAAAATACAAGTATTGTTCAGAATCTTATTTTCTTTTTTAGCTATGGTTGGAATTATATTTGAATGTTTTAGTTTTTCAATATTTTTTTATGAATTAGGAAATGTAAGTGAATAAACAAACTTAGAAGCAAAAAGATATATACATACTTACATTATATATATATATATATATATATATATATATATATATATATATATATATATATATATATATATATATAAACCTCAATTCAGAGATTTTGTTTCTTATTGTAAGATACAAATGAGTTTTATCTAAAGTTCAAAAATCTACTCTGCTTTTCAATTCATAAGAAAAGTAAGAAATACAAATACGCTAATCAATAGAAAAATATGTTACTGGAAGGATAAAACCTGGATGTAGATATATCTTTTTCGTCCTCTTGATTGCTTCTCTCTCTCTCATGATATATATATATATATATATATATATATATATATATATATATATATAAAGCTGGAATAACGCAGACCCAGAATTCATTTGAGCTTGGTTGGTTTCTCCCCCATGCTAAGTGATCATCAGACTAAATCTAAGTTTAGTTTCATGATAGGATAAGTACAAAACTGCTAGTCACCAAGCGCTGATGGGGAATGTGGAGTACCCATTCATTGGCCTTACTCCAAGGTTCACTCTGATCTGGAGTGGTAGTAGTTTATACGGTTCAATCTGGGAGTCAAATAGCAATAAATTAATCATTTATGACACTTAAAATCATTTAAATGTCTGCAAACAAATTACTGATATCAATTTGAATTATTGGTATTACATATCAAAATGTGGACCCTTTTAACTTGATTGCAAATGAATAAGTAATGGTGAATAGAATTATTTGTGTTAGATAATAGTACTTGAAACCATTTAACTGTGTACAAATAGAACTATTAGTGTGAGACATCAATATCTGAAACCATTTAACTGTGTGTAAATAGAACTATTACTGTTGGATAGCAATACTTGAAAAGATTTAACTGTGTGAAAATAGAATGGTTTTGTTAGGTTTGGTTTAATGCCATATCAACCATTAAAAGTCATTTAATGCCAAGTCTTTTTATACATATATTAAATATATGATTTCTAAACTCATGTTTTAGATAACTTTTTAAAACAAGCTTGAGCTCATTTTTTGCTCATAGTTAAAAGGTTTTACTAATTTCCAACAATTCATTTTAGCGTAAGTACCCAGTTTTTGTTTACTACAGTTAAATGTAAAAACAGATCTTTTTCAAACAATTGAATTTAGCCTTAGCACAGTTTAAATGTCAACAGTTCTTTTTTAAAAAAATCAGGTTGGCATAAGTACAGTCTTTTGTTTACACATAGTTAAATGATCAAACAGTTCTATTTCAAACAATTCAGTTAAGCATGTCAACAAAGTTAAATGGTTCCAGGTTTTGAAATGTATCACTCACAACTCAATTAAACTGCAGTTATTTGTTTACACAGATTAAAATGTAAAAACAGTTCTATTTCAAGAAATTCAGTTTAGCGTGGCTACACACTTTAAATATCAAACTGTTCTATTTGTCTTATAGATAGAACCTTATCAGTTATTACCACTCCGGGCCCAAGTCAACCTGGGAGCCATGGCAATGAATAAGTACTCCACATTCCTCAAAGCTCCAACATTACTAGAGCCTCACTATTAGATTGTTTAGTGTCATATTTAGGGCAATCATTGGGAGAGTCTTACTCCTCTACAGTGATGCAGTAAGTGTATTCTGTAGCTCCAATCGACTGGATCAGTAAAAATAGAACTATTAGTGTTAGATAGCAATACTTGAAACCATTTAATTGTGCGCAAAGAAATGATTAGCATTAGATTAGATAGGAATACTCAATGAAGAGAATTACAAGTATTAAATAGCAATTCTTGAAACAATTTAACTGTGTTAAGGACATTTAAATATTAACAGAAAATAAAGATTTGTTGTTCTCTTTGTCAGTCTGAGGGGTCTACATTTGGGTATATCAGAACAATAAGATTATTCGAAAATTTTCAATGTCTCAGTATGTGAGCAATTACGCTCGTCTGCATATACCCAAATTGTTTTATGCACTAAATGTTAATTGAATTAAATATGGAAATATTCCAGGGTATTAATTCTTTATTTCGTTGAACAAGACTCATGTAACCGAAAGTTTCAAATTAATGACTGTACATTTGAAACTGAGTGTTTGAAGTTGTGAGTGTTTAGGATTGCACATAATTGTAAGAGTGTTGTGAGAATACAAGTGCGTGTACAAGGGCAGTAATTTTGTGAGTGCATTAATTGCTCGTATGCAGTGCTTACATGAGTGCAGTTAGTTTGCCTGTGGAGTGAGTGAACGAGAGCAGTAAATGCACGAATTTAGAGATGGTATAGCTATAAGTACAGTGATTTCACAGGTTCAGTGATTGCAGGTGTAAAGTGATCGTACAAGCGCAGTAAGAATGCGAGTGTGGTAAGTGTAAAAGTAGAATGATTTTTCCACTGTATGAAATGTGCGAGTGCAGTGAGTTTATAAGGGCAGTGTGTGTACAAGTGCACTTAGTAGTGAGTGCTGTGATTTTACAAGTATGCGAGTGCAGCGATCGTACGAGCGTAAAAATGTCTTAGTGCCTTCATAATTATTGCACGAGGGCACTTATCATGCATGTGCATTAAGTGTTCTAGTGAATTAAATGTAGAAGTGCAATGACTGCACGAGTGACATGAGTCATAGTGAACAGGACACCCACTGAAAAAGGTGCTGTAAAATAACCCTTGCGGCATTGTATATATGTATATTATGTGCAATCCTATATATATATACGTTCGAGATGGGACAATTAAATTCCCAGAATAGTCATTGAAAGCCAAGTTGGTTTACCTGGTTACTCTAGGCTGCTCTCACCTTCAAAATACTCTCCTTGGTGAAGCTATGCACTTCGTTAGTTAGTGGTGCCATTGCTGGAAATATTCTGGCCTCTTGTTTTCTGGAATGTCTTTCAGTGACGTAGCCTGGGTTTTTGGATGTTAGGGATATCAGCAAATCTTTGTTGTTTTACGGATTTTTTCAATTTTGGAAATAGCCCAAAATCGCAGGGGTTTAAGTCCTGTGATTAAGGGGGATGTTCTATTTTTGTAGTGGATTTTTAAGCCAGGAACTCCCGAGCTTCACATGAATCATGCGCAGAAGTAATGCCATGGTGGAGAATCATTTTTTTTCGAAAAGATTATCGTGACCTTTTTAGCAATTCCAAATAAACATGCTGATTAACAGTTTGCCCTTGTGTTAAGAATTTCTTGTAAACTATCCACTCACAATCAAAGAAACGCCCATTCATATTCTTAAGAAACGCTTACACAGGCGCGTACAATGAACACGATTCCCAAACCTCTATGCATAAAATAATCTTAGACTGGTTGATATGCAGTAAAAATCAACCAGTCTAATCAGTTAAAACATGTTATATTTTTCGATATCCGAGGTGTGACAACTTATTTTCTAAAATAGCCCGGTGAAAGCAAAGTTAACAGGTGTTTTTACCTACAGAATATTCCCCTTTTGAAGCTATGCTACATATTCTCTTGGAATACGTTTTGACTAATTGACAGTTTGCCCCAAAATTTTTGTAAACTATCCACTCATGATCAAAGAAACACAAAAGCATAATCTTGAACAATGAGCGTATACTACGGAGTTATTTTTCCATGTCGTATTGAAAATACTACGTTTCCTCATCAATAATAATCCAGTCATGCACTTCTGTATTATTCAATAGATCAGATGAGACGTGATGCCGAGATTTTTTCTTTTAATCAGTCAGGATTCGAGGCGTCAATTTTGAAGGATATTCTCTCATTCCTAAATTTTCTGTTAGAATCTATCGCACTATTTTCTATCTTGCTGTTAGTCGCACACTTAATATTTGATTTGAGAGCACTAAGGTTCGCACTCTGTCCAAATTTGCATCTACCCACAACTTGAGTCATTTTACCAGGCAGAAACACTCGATTTCTTTAGAGTATGTTCACAATAGGCCAATTTTGGTTGGGCTAACGTTTACCAGCACCTTTACAAATCTTGACACTACATTTGAAGTTAATCCAGTGTTCCAGATCCTTTTCATTCAATTTCTACCAAAAGCATAAAATGAAAACGTATAACTTCTGCTCAGCAACGAATGTCTCATCTAGTCTACATCTGAAGAAAGCGGCAGATGGAACGTATCTGGACGTGTTTGGGTATACATTTTTGTTTGAGTCATCACTCAACCGACACTTTCTGTCCGTACAGAAATGAGTTTATCACAACTTATATATATATATATATATATGTGTGTGTGTGTGTGAGAGAGAGAGAGAGAAAGAGAGAGAGAGAGAGAGAGAGAGAGAGAGAGAGAGTTAGTCTAATGGTCATATAGGTGATTAAAAGAAGTTACCAGGCGCCTTTGACTATGTGCCAACGCTGTCTTAACTTACATATATTGGCTCTCTTTCACCAATATTGAGTACTCTTTATTTCTAGATATTGAAGCAAACTACATCATATATATATATATATATATATATATATATATATATAGTGAGTGTGAAAACAGCAGTAAAGATCCAAGGGGTGTAAAACTCTACCTGGGGGTCTCAATATACAGAGAAGATCAAAGAGGGAAGAAATAACCCCTCTCCAAATGATAGATAATAAAGCACTTCTGCATGGAGTTGGGCGGGGAAGAGAAAATGAAAATGGGTTATGCCAGAAGGAGAAAGTGCGCATCTGACCACCCAAGGATTGTAATAAATTGGTAAACAAGAGTAATGAAGTGATGCAAAGAGAGAAATATTAATACAAATTCTTATTATGCCGTTTGCGCCCGGACTGAATTTGTAGCATAATCTCCCCTTCAATCACTATTTCAGGCGCAACCCTTTCAATTTTTCAGTGCTAGCCATTACAAAAACCAATCAATTGGGTTTTTTTAGTCACTAATCTCTACGTGAAGTTTTAAGTTGCAGTAATTGTAATTGTAGTAATTGGATAATTGTTAGTAAATATTTCAATATTTTGTAAATTATTACAGCCCTTCCTTGGTACATTGAGCACTTTTATGATTTTTAATTGCAATTTTTTACACTTTTTATTTACCCACCGCCACAAGTATATCATTACTGCGTTTAAAAATTGAGGTATACCCATAATAAATGAAACTCAACTTCAATATGTGGTTTTAACAATATATATATATATATATATATATATATATATATATATATCGAAAAAAAGAGATTAAAATAGATTGATTGATAGAAACAATTTGGGATAGGGGGGATAAATAAATAAGAAACGACATAGATATGCTGGCTGGTAGGTCGGTAGAAACAGTTGAATGGAGATAAGAAAAATGATCGTGAGAAGGCAATGAATGTGATGGAGTGTCCAGAATCTGATGGAAGGCAAATTGAAAATCTAAAAGAAATGGCGAGAACAAGAATAATCTGTCGACTGTCTGAGGCCAACAACTTTAGATCCGATAGAATAACTTTAGAATTTGATAGAGAGAAGTAAAAAGTAATTTATATGAAGGCGCCGATAAGTCCGTCGCGTTTAAAATTGACCGCGGTTTTGTTTATCAATATTGGCAACAAATATTGACTGAGGTGGCTGAAGATCTCAGAGAAAGATCGTAAATACAATAAATATAATTTGAAATCACTTCAGAATATTCAATATATATATAGTAATTACTCCGGGTAAGTAGTTGGGTGATCTTTAAAAACTCAATTGACGACAAAAGTCTTATCCTAATAAGAAATTATTTTAAAATATTTTACCAGAATATCTGATAATGGAACTGGCAAAAAAAAAAAAAAAAAAAAAGAGAGAAAAAAAAGAGGAAAGAAAAAATACTGTATATTTACTCCAGATTTAAATGATAATAATAATAAAAAAATGAAGCAAAAGGGAATCTATTTTACCTTTAAAAAACTTTAATCAAATCTGGCTTGAAGTAGCGTCCACGAAACGGACACAGAACAATAAAATCCATAGGAAATTCATCCTTGTTTTCCATGAAGATAACACTTTATGGATTTACAAACTGAATATAGTGCATGAATTTACTGATCTATAAGAAATAGGGTATCTTTTGAATCTAATAATAAACCATTATAATTTTATTTGGTAGAAACAATGACAAATAGTTTACTGAAATGGCGTGTCAAATATTTTTTGAAAAAAGCAAAATACATTTTTTTCGAAATTTTTTTTATAAAAATAAATTCTTCATTGTTTGTAATTGGTTTATGGTAAAAATAATTTTAATCTCCCAAAAATACTTATTTTTGAGGCCATTCAAAATGGTGTCAAATTAAACAGAGTGATCCATGCTTGAACAGAGGTCTGTCATCAAATCTTTGGTGGCTGAGAAATGCAAACCATGTGAAATTTACGGAAGAATGTATGACGTGTACGGAGATTCATATTTTAGTCAAAAAGTGTTTACAAATTTGCTAAACATTTGTTTGTAACTAAGAAAAGACAATCCATGGAGTGAAAGCACACTGAATTCTCAGTAAAGAAAAAGTTTCCGGTGTAACGGTCAGTAAAAAAAGGTTAAACTAAAAGTCTTCTGGGATATAAGTAAAAAAAAAAGTAAAGTTGGCGACCGTAGTCGATGGTGACCCGAAGGTTCTCTTTTTAATTGCTACTACACTGGGGTGTAGGGTAGGGCGCTACCCCTTTCTTTGATTTGTACCTTATAATGCTGAGCGTTAAGTAAGGATGCATCAAGTACCATTTTTGAGTCTTTAATATGACTTAGCCAGGAATTAAGCCCTGGTAACCCTGGCCATTCGCGAACATTATGCTTGCTTGGAGAGATCCATCCCAGTTGATTTCCTCGAAAAAGGTATGTGATCACCAATTCCTTTGGCAAAAGTCACCTTATTTATTGAATGACTCTCGTATATATATAATTATATATGTGAGTGTGGTGGGTATTACAACCCTTGTTTGCCAAATAATTTCTACTAATCACTGCTAGATGGGGTTGTAAAAGGAAGAGAGTTCTCATTCCCTCTCTTCACCAACAGAATGTTTGAGAAGCAAGACATGTCTTGTTCACTTCTGAGGGATGATTGAACATGACACCACAAAATAGTACACATCATTTAATGTCTTAAGCTTACTTACTCAAACACAGGCATATTTAATTCCACATAATAAACAAGTAAGGAACTTTGCTAAATTATCAAAGTCTATAACAAATTTTCATTTCCCGAAGAAATTTATAAATCTGTACGTACAACAAGGACATTTCTCCATACCCATCCTTATTTGCTGGTTAAATATTTTTTCTTTGGGTTTATTCATGCAATAAAACAGATCGTAAAGGGATTTTAGAGATACAACTGACTTCCCACCAAGCCAGTATATGACAAAAAGTCGTTTTATCGAGGGGAGCCACGCACAAATCAAGATTCATGCACAGCTATACTAAAATATGCTTGGTCTCGTCGGCACTCTCTTATTAGGGGACCTCAGGTGTCGAGCAATAAACACAACCCTGCAAAACTGGTCCCTTGAGACCTAGCAATCAACTTTAATTTTTCACTCAGCTTGAATGCCAGATGGTCCTGTCTAGTGTCAGGTGGAAATTAAAACAGGTTGTTAATAGCACGCAGTTGTTCTTGTAAGGAAAAAATTAATTAATATATATTTGACCGGTTCATATATATATATATATATATATATATAGCACCCACCCAACGCAAACGTCAGGAAGGCCCATGTTAATAGTGGATTTATAATTTATAATTTACGAAGCTCTTTGCTTCGATGTGGCACAAGGCCGATTGAATGGGGCACCCAATGAGACTCGAACTCACTCTTGCAGGTTTGCTAGTCAAGCTTGCTAACCATTACACTACCCGAGGTGCCCTATGTTAATAGTGGATTTAAAAACCTGCAATGTGTGTTATATATCTTGATAAAATAAAAGATTACTTAGTATATTGTGTGACTAATTTGCATACTGGTTTGAACAATATCGGGTTTGATAAATAATTACTTGGTGATATTGATTTATAATATTATTATCAATTTCTCTTACGTGTTGAAAGCAATCTTGAATATAATTTGATCGAGAAATCAATTAAAATAAAATGAAAAAATAAGTGTAATCATTTAATATGCGTTCTTATTTAGTTTCACAAGTCTTTCTAATTCAATATTATCTATTACATTATAACTTGCATTCGCTGTATTTAGACATTGGATTTAGTTTGGAAGACCAGCCAGGAGAGATGGATAATAAGAAGGGTTGGAAAGAAACATTGGGAAATCCGTGCTGTCAGCGTGAATTGTTAATGATGATGATGAAACACTATTTTTGCTAGTACGATCTAATATACACATTATAAAGTGTTTTGCTTTTATTTTTCTAATTTAATAGTTTAATATGAATCCTAACTTCAATGAAATTTCATTTCAATAATATCTTAATATATTTATTGAGTTTAAACTGATCCTGTGGGGAGGTGTCCTCGTGGTGTAATGGTTAAAGTACTGGACTACAGGATTGCAGAACCACTACTGTTCTAGAAGAATGGATTTGGCATTAAATAACTTATGAAGGTTGATATGCCATAAAAACAAACTGTTTCTTTGGTCTTTACGCATTTAAATTATTTGCTCGTATTTCATTCTGCTCTCTTTAACGTAATTTACCGTAAAGCAGTGACGTTGTATAACAGTTCGAAACTAATCATATAGACGATATAAATTGTTTAAATTTTGCCTTGTATAATAGTTGCTCATCAGTGATAAAAATACTTTGCGATATCTGGCGATTTTGACAGTCTTTTTTTGGTTCCGAGCCGTTACAAGAATATTTACTTATTTTGCTGATTCCTTAGTACAAATGTTACATAGTGACCTTTGACAGAACCGTCAGTCAGGAATTTCTAAAACAAGATGTTCCACCTGTGTATACAAGCAGAAGCAGCTCACGTTGGTTGACAATCTGAACGACAACCGGAAGAGTATGTAGGCGTTATGAAATTATATATACTCAGCTACACACAGAGTTACGGTCAATCACACAGAGTCGACGGTCACCCGCGTTGGGCGCCACCCACGGTGAGGGGTGGGGAAAGCCGTCCCAGCGTGCCCCCACACAGTTGCAGTCAGATACAGTCAATCTCGGGAGTCACGCAGCCACAGAGTCGACGGTCAGCTGCGCTGGTCGCCACCCGTGGCGGGGATGAGCTGCAACTCACAGAGGAACCCGATTGAGAATCTTTACATCATGTAAATAAATGAATAAATAAATCCAGCTAAACACTACCAATCAGGTTCGTTAAAGACTATCGCATCTTTTTATGAAAAGAAAGACTGTGAGTGAGTTCTATATTAATCTTTTCATTATTAGAGTCCGATGTAGGCTCAACATACCGAGCTTAAGCATGTATTAAAATAGCGCTTGTCCCGATATATCGCGCTATGTATAATAAAATAAGCTCCCTTTTCAATAGCTACTACGCCGAGGTGTTAGATGAAGCAGACATGAGGGACACTGCTGAAGAAGTAGGGTGAGCTCATAAGTGATGTACTCCTGTGGAATCCTTCACATGGACGAGCAAAGGCAGGACGACCAGCTGGAACCTACATACAGCAGTTCTGTGCCGATACGGGATGTAATCCTGAAGACCTGCCAGAAGCAATGGACGATAGGGAGGGGTGGCAAGAGAGGGTCAGGGATATCCGTGCTGATGGCACGACATGATGATGATGATAAAATAACACTCATCCAAAAACATCGAATTAAGATAAACTGTTAATCATGTTGCACACACACACACACACACACACACACACACACACACACACACACACACACACACACACACACACACACACACATTATTCTAATATTTCATGAAATTGTTGAAAATTAATATGCAAGGCCATGAATATGGAATCACAATATGGGTCAAGAAAATGTCAATATAGCACTCTTCAGTCTACCTTCGTCTCCCTGTCTCTATTTCTCACATTTATAAAGTTTTAACCCTTACAAGAGAAATAAAGAGAGAGTTATATTTTTTGTTAAGAAATGCGTTGTTAGGTCTTCTTTATGGCTATACAACACAAATTCGTATCTCTTTATAAGGCAATGATGACAATAATTATAAAAATATAAATAGAATCGTGAAATTCTTTATTATCTGAACTCTTATAATCTTCAAGGTTAAACTAGGTTATTTGATTCAAAGGCATATCAACCCTTGATCGTTTTTTTAATGCTAAATCTTGTTTATGCACACATTGTATTTGATCTTCAAGTGAATAGTTTGTAGATAACATTTTTTAAACGAACTAGAACTCATTTATTTGCACACTGTTAAATAGTTTCAGTATTGCAACTTATTGTTTGCACACAGTTAAGTGGTTTGAAGTATAGTAAATGATTAAATATTTCTAATTTGACCCATAGACGAGTCTTTTACCTTCAAATCTTTGTTTTTCCCATAACTGTAATCGAGTAACTTACAGCATGTAAATAAATGAATAAATAAATTCAGCTAAACACTACCAATCATGTTCGTTAAAAACTGTCACATTATTTCGTTAAAAGAAAGACTGTGAATGAGTTCTATATTGAGCTTTTCATTATTAGTGTCCAATGTTAGCACGAAGCACCGATGAACAATATTTATTTTTTATTGTTTAATTTAGTTTTCTCACAAAGTAACAATCACATAGCACAGATCGAATTACCTAAGTAATAAGGGTCTATGAGGTGGCTGGATGAACTATGCGTTTGCCTAAAAACTTTTATTTGTTTTGAATTTGACATCTTAAGTCACGTTTAAAAAAAGGGAAAAAATTTCTCTGGTAAAAAAATCGAACATGATACAGGTATTGATAGAATTTTCTTACTTTTCAAAAAAAGAAAAAAAAAGTACAACCAGTTTTCAATAAAGAAAATAAGGAGAAAATTACAAGAAACCCTTTAAGCACTGAAAAAAGCATTGAAAAAAATTCTCCTTTCACCTATGTGTAAAATCGTGGAGATAATTGAGTTCTCTGGCTTTACGTTGACAACCAGTCTAGAAGAACAAGTCTAAATTTATTAACAGGAACTGTAATTATTAGCCTTCCCGCTGAATTCTTATTGGACGACAGAAGGCACGGGACCAACAATGGTGCATCTACGCTTTTGCAGATACCGACAAGCAATTGGAGTCAAGCAAGATGCTAGAACTTGTTTTTCTGCTAGTTCTCTTGGACTTTCCGTGCAACTGATGCTCATTTGTGCAAGTTGAGATAGTGTTGATTGGGGTCTAAGCAAGCATTTTAAGACTTTAATATCTTATTTCGTGCATGTTTAATCGATATCGATGGGCTGCCTTGATATAATATGACCTTTTACAATAGAAACCTATTGATCATGCATTTGTGTATTTGATCGCATCAAAAGTCTGTAGGCGGTTATGTACGAGCATACCGTGTAAGAAATTCTACAGAAATGATGAAAGAGTTACTCGGTGTTCTTATTTGCCAAAGAACACATCACTTGTTTCAAGAGTGATTCTGTACAAATGAATTCGCATTTGCCAATGTCGGAACACGACCATTGACTTAACTGTCTCTGCACTTAGACATAAAACAGCAAAAGATTATCCAATCGAAGAATCGTAACCCTCTTTTTTCCCCAGTTATTCTTATATCAATCTTATTTTCATAATTCGTGAATGAACAGTTCACGATTCAAATGAAAGAAGACTTTGCAGCGGAAATGCATTAGGCGGAAATGTTTTTGTTGTGTTCGGATATGACTTTGCCATTTATGTCTTCCAAAATCTATGAAGCGAGTTCTCACGAAGGAAAGAGAAAGCGAAGAAAAATAAGATAAAGGAAAAGATTAGTACGTAAATATTTGGGTATCATTATGATTTAGAATTACACATGAATCGGTGAGAATACATTTAATACCGACTTAAGATTCGACTGCAATAACATGTAATGGGGTAAAATTTCGATGGAGTTAGATCAAAAGACGCGTTGAAACAATATGGAACAATATGGAACAATATATTATGGCATACATCAGTTTCGCGAGACAGTGGGCTTATGCCCAGATCTCGAGATAGGTCTGGGTAAAGTTGTGTAGAGGATCAGCAGTTTCTCATACTGCAGATCTTCCCTCTTCATTACACTGATGTTGTTCAAAGGCAAGATGCTATATAACTTAACATCAGTGTCACCTTAGGAGTAGCCAGAACTTGCCTAAATGCAACGTCCGATTGATGTAGGGACTTTAGTGCCTAGACTTAACATTCTGAAGCGGCAAGTTTATCTGCTACGTTGATAATGGAATTTTAAGTTTTTTCGTTCTTCTAGATTGGTTGCTCTTACAAAGGTAATATAAGTCTAATCAAACCTACTATTTACCTCTGATTCTATGGAATGAATGAGATGGATTCATGCCTTTACCAAAGGCCGGGTGCAATGAAATATTAAGACTCCCGCCTTCAATCTGAACTTGGCTCGCTGAATTCATTTTATTAGACGATGACTACGACATCATGCTAGCGCCTCCGCAGATTATGGAGAGATATATTTAAAAAAACATTGCATAAAAACAAGGGAATTTTTTTTTAGAAAGCGAAATACATTTATTTTTATATTTTTTCATAAACATAAACTCAGCATTGTTTGAAATTGGTTTATAGTAAAAATTATTTTAATCTTTGCAAAGATATTTGCTTTGAGGCAATTAAAATGGCGTCAAATTACGCTAAGTGTTCCAGGTTTGAACAGAGGTCTCTCATCAAATGTTCGGTGCTTAAGAAGTGAAAACTATGGGAAATTTACAAAAGAATCTGTGATATATTGGAAGAAGGCATGTTTTAATAAAAATGTTTATAAATGGGCTAAAAATAGGTTTGCCACTTCAAACCTGAGTCGAAAAAACAATCTGGAAACGCACCGACTCTCTGGTAAAGAAAAAATTCAGAGTGCAGCAATCAGTAAAGAAGGTGATGGCGATAATCATCTGGGATATGAAAGGACCTATCCTAACTGAATTCCTCCAAAAATATGCGACTGTAAACTGTGCTTCCTATTGCAAACTCTTTTGGCGGAATTCACCTAAATCATTGAATGACTTTCATATATACATGACTGGTTCAGTAACCTGAGCTATTACAGTTGGGATTTATCAAACAAATACGTAAAAACAAAACTATTATTTACTCTAATTATAACGGATATTTGAAATTCTGATAGTTGTGTCAAAAGTTAATTTAAAAAGCGTCGGTTACAATTCGAAATAATTTTGCCAAATTTTTATTTTAATTTTCCGCAATTTTTTCCACCGTCTTAAGTGTAATAATTAATAGAAATAACAAAAGTAAAATGTTTGAAAATAAAACCTATTGCAGTAATTATAAAAAATCAATTCTATAATATATTGATAACCAATAAAATATGTTGATAACTATAAAAATTAAACGAAAGAAGTAATAAACATTTCATATACCCGATCCCGTTTAAATAATGACAAATGTTAATATTGCTAAATATGAGTCCACCTATCTATTTATGAATCCACGTGGCGAAATGATGTAAGCACAAGACTGCGGCCTCGAAGTAAGCGAGTTCGAACCTCAGACTCACTGTCACGTTCAATTTCAGACTAATATAACCCTGGGAAAAGTATGAACGCTTCTATTCCTCCAGTTATTAGTTTAATAGTATAAATGCTGTTCTTCTACGTGGACAGTTTTGGAATTAAATGATCCACGAAAGTTGATATACCTGTAAAAACAGAAAAAAAAACTATCTATCGAATTCTGTCTATATCTATCTCTTGTAGGTCGGTTTAAACCTATCAAATCTCATTCTGATCACCTTTAGGTCACTTTAAATTTGTCTAGTTCTGTTTGAATCTATCTTGATCAATTCATATTTATCTAATTTTGTTTTTATGTATGTATTATACTAGACAAATTATAATTAATTTATATACTTGCAAGGTACAAAAAATTTCAAATATTGTCACATATTTTAGAAAAGGTAGATTATTTATACTATTGTTATTGTTAAACAGAAAAGGGTAAATTCCTGCTGACATTTGCAATATTTATTTATCAAAAGGGTGTGCTACAGAAATAACATATTCCTTGATAGATTGCTTTAAATCCCATTAATTGAACAATAACACTCATCAATCAAATAAGGTCTGCCTATTCATCTCTTAACAACCGCCATTCTTCAAAGAAAACAATCGAATCGAATAAGACAGGAAAATGCGTTTGCTTAAATTATGATAAAATATCCATCTCATCTGTATTATAAAATCCTAAAGGAAGGATTGTTATAATTTTTTGAATTTTTCAGACATGAAACCTTTATTGAACTACCTTCCTTCGGTCAGAGTATGCACCGCGTGGTCTTCTTAACAAGAGGTCTCATGCACCTACATATGAACAAGGTCAAAATTAGAGAACTGTTATATAGACGTCAAACGACAGTGACGCTTCTCCTTTTGGTGCAATGAAGGAGGTGCTTACATATATATATATATATACGTATATATATATATATATATATATATATATACATTCTCCTCATAATCAACAAGTCACACTGGCAGTATAGAATTCCTTGATTCTATCCATCATCCATGTGCAGGAGTCCGAAAGAGAACCTCCCTTATGAGTTAGTCCTTGCTTCTCCTGGACCCTTTTCATCACAGACATGTATTTATGATCGTTGCGCTGCTCATTTCAAACTCCGTGTGAAATCTCACTGTACACAGACGTCGGAATGATGGAGTGTTTACAATTTGAACAGTCCTAAGGCACAGTTTCATTCGTCAATCGTCTAGTTTGATATATTTAAAACGTGTTGTGATTCTTATACGACAAGGAAATGGATGTTTTCTAAACCAGTAAGCCGTAGTGACGAATATTCTGAAAAGGATTAGTCAATCCTTTCATCTGAAGAACAACAATGTCAGTGATTATTTATAACAGTTTAACAACAGTATATCAAGTGAAATACAATCAACTATAATATGGTATCTATAGTTATACAAAACAGGGCACAGAGTCAAGATTGACTATATGTGTATCAGTTTTAAGCTACTCAACAATGTACTGAAAATTAGAGTCATTCACTGATGAGTACGAAGGTATGTGAGTTGGTATTCTATTGGCGGATTGCTATAATTGCGTGTGTGCTTTGCTTCTCTCAATACGCGTTGATTCGTTCTCTACGCAGTCCAGATACCAACTGAACTAGTGATGACAAACTCTGTCGTTATATTTACGTTGTTTTTATAATTCAAATCTATTCCCACACAGAAAATACATCCCAAATTAGCAATTGTTCAACTAAAGTTCTAGGGTCATTTCCTAAACACTTGCTAACCCCAAACAACATTCCAACATAGTCAGCCCATCGCTACTGCTTTAGCCAGCTTCAAATTCCATAACACGGTTTTGAGCTCTCGCTATATGGGGGTTCCACTTGGTCTTTTCCACAATCAACCTGTTCTCTGAAAAAAATGACAAAAATCTGATTTTTTACATTAACCCAATCCAGGCAAATGTGAAGAACATTACAATTACGATATTCTCAAAAGCAAGTAACTCTGCTGCGTTACAATGAAGGAACTTTGTTACACTCTACATATCTTGTTCGTCTTATTGAATGATTTGTGAAAGAGGAGACAAGTAGTCATACAACTGTCTGTTTTGTGGGATGTTGTTCCAGGGATTTGTTCAAGACAACGCGCAGCATTCTTGCGTAGTTCTCATCTAGCTTTTTGATGAAAACTGCGTCAACGGATGTCTTTTACTGTTCTGAACAAATTCTGCAAGCAGCACGTCACATAACAGTAGTTGTACAGCCACTTAATTCCTATCTCACGTAACTATTCGAGAAAGACGAACAAGATATACTGTGCACTGCTAAAGAACTAAGGAGAAACTAATAAGTGACGTTCTTCAAAGGATTTCTATGCATGGATACACTAGTGTAGGCTGACCAGAAAACCTTACATTTATCAGTTTTATGTGAACACAAGATGTCGCTTAGAGAACCTACTAAGAGTGATGGCCCATAGGGACGGATTGCAAGAGAGAGTCAAAAGAATCCGCGCTGTCCTCAGAAAACAAGAACATTTTCATACTTATATTCTTATACTATTCAATATAATTGATCACATTAAAAGTAAAAATCAAAATCACACCAGTTACTGTCAAGACTATTATTTAAAATTTAAAAAAATACAACATAATATAATATATCCTCAAAATCATAATTATATCTTACACATTATCATAATATTCACATCATTACTAAACCATAAATCCTTAGATTTATAAATAAAATTAAGAATTATCATCACAATAAATATTACTATTACAATTATTACAACTCATCGTCAAACCTATTAATATTATAAACTAATCATCAATTCATTATTTTTATAAATATTAATTACACCAAGGCGAACAAAAACAATAACAGACATCAAAAACTACCACAATATGTTATTACTTAATGCAATAATTAATACCAATAAAAATAATTCTAATTTACATTAATGATTATTTCTATGTACTACAATATTATAACAAAAATATCATTCATAATATGCACTCCGTAATCAATACTAAATAATACCCCATATCACTTATTACATATTACATAATTTAAATTAATTTGGTGGGGGTGTCCTCGTGGTGTAATGGTTAAAGCGATGGACTGCGAAATCGTAGTAAGCGAGTTCGTACTCCACTCGCGCTATTACGTTCCCTTTCGGGCAAAAGTATGAACCCCCTAATCCTCCCAGCTATGGGTTAAATAGTACCACTACTGTTCTTCTAGGAGAATGGCTTTGGTATTAAATAACCTACAAAGGTTGATATGCCATTAAGCAAAGAAACCAAACCTAAATTAATTTAGATAAATAAAACCAGTTTAAAATATAAGAATTACTTCAGATCATATCTTAAAACATATATTCTCAAATCCAAAGTACATTAACTTTAATTAAATATATATATTAATAATAATATTCAACATACTGAATGAATAACACTAACAACAGTAATAATCACGTAGGAAATAGTAATTATAAGAACAAAAAGAAAAATAATATGGTTTAAGCCTCCCTTTTGTTAACTCACAAATATCAGTGAAGGTAAATATTTCCAAAATATAATCGATAAACATTTCCCAAAAAACAACATCCGAAGTAAAATATTCAATAGAAATACTTTAAAAATCGATTACTCATGCACCAACAACACATCGAAAATAATCATTAAAGACAATAGAAAACTAGGAATCTCATCATGAAACTGGAAGCTTATGTATTATAACCACAGATAATCATTTAATAAGCCCTTACTCAAAAATCAAATTACCCTATTAAAATACTACTGGAAGATAAAAGGAAAAGGATTAACCCCAATAATAAATTGATAAATTTTGAAAAAATCATCTATAATAAATAGTTTACAAGGATGATGTTATTTGTGCTTAGATGAGAAAAATTAGATTTGTAAAATATAAAGATACTATTAATCTATTGAATGAAAGAAAAGAATTTGTAGGTAAATGTAGAATAAATACATAATATGATATCAAATAATTTATATTCAAATCATGTTTAAGCAATTTATGATAACTTTTTAAAATATTGATATAGATTACTAAAAAATAAGTATAGTTTATATATCTTACCATCATTGGCCTTGTAGGTAGAGTGTTCGCCAATGTTGACGGAGACCTGGTTTCAATCTCAGTTCACGTTAAATACTTTTAAAATGGTACTTGATACCTCCTTGTTTAACACTCAGCAATACAAGGTACGTATCAAGAGTAAAGTGGAGCAATCCAGGGAAAGGAGTAGCGCCCTTCCCTACACCTCGGTGTAGTAGCTATTGCAAAGGGAGCCTTCTGGTCGCCTTCGACTACGGTCGCCAACTTTACTTTTACTATATATCTTAATTAAGATAATCATAATTCTCTTACAATTTAGATACACAAGAGGTCCTTATAATATAATTAAAACACTTTTCCTTAAATAATAAAATCAACATAATTAAAATGAATAATTTAACAAAAATAATTCAGGGAAAGGAGTAGCGCCCTCCCTTACACCTCGGCGTAGTAGCTATTGAAAAGGGAGCCTTCTGGCCGCCCTCGACTACGGTCGCCAACTTTTCTTACTTTCATATATAAGTATATGTATATAATTTTTTTACTAAAAAAACTTAAAGTCATTCCACATAAGCTTATATCTGTTTTTATGGCAACATGTAAATATCAATTCATTTCTTTGATTTAATAATTTACTGATATTTCTATATTTTATAATATTAAGTTTTTCTTCAAGACAGAGATTACATCTAATTCTGAAATTACTTGGGGTGGCTGATCTTTTAATAAAATTCCATCTAACTAACGGTGTAAAGCCACTATTCTTCCATCTCCAGAAGCATTTAGAAAGGGCAGTTTGGTTTCTTAAGGAAGGATTAGAAAAAGAATGCCTATGACTATAAAACGCCTGCTTCCAATTTCCAGCAGAAATTCCAAAGTATATTTTTATGTCTTTTCTGTTTTCCATTGGGAAAATTGTTGCCTTGTACACTACATTACCGGAATTACATTTACTGCAAACAGGACATTTTTCTCTAACCCTGCAGTTGCATAATGGTTCACTCAAACCTTGTCTAGCAACACACGATTTTTCGAAAATTTTTTTATTATGGTTGCAAATGATTTTATATAAATTATTAGTGCATGAATAACTGATTTTAATTGTTTTTCTGTTAAAAATGGGTTATTTCCATTGAAATGTTCATCTATTAGTCTAAGGAAGTAGTTACCTATACGAATAGTAGATAATTGACAAAAATGGGGGTTTGAATCATATTACTTTTCTTTTCATGAGTTCAATTTTATTGTTTCTACAACTGCTATCATTGTCATTCCTGTCATTAATGTTATTCAAACCATTATTTGTCTAATCATTTACGGTCCTATTATTACTATATCATTATTATTATTTACTCATTAGAATTTTTTACATCTGCGTTAGCTCATGGTCTTTCACTGCAGTTTGAGTGGCAGCAAGTCTCCTCAAGTCTCCAGGACTCTTCTCAGTATTCTAGCCGTTCTCAATAATGAAGTAGTTTGGATGGTCTCCACTCGTCCACCAACTACCAAGTCCTCCAGTCCTTTTTGTAATCCTTTAGTTACTGTTCCAAACGCAACAATTACAATTGGTATAATTGTCACCTGCATGTTCCATAGCTTTTTCAATTCTCTAGCAAGGTCAAGGTACTTATCCTTCTTTTTGGATTCTTTCAGTTTTATTCTGTGGTCAGCCGGGACAGCAAAGTCGACAATTTTGCAGATTTTCTTTTTTTTGTTTATTATTATTGTCTGGTCTTCTGGCCGAGATTCGGTGATCCGTCTGTATTTCAAAGTCCCATATAAGTTTATATGTGTTATTTTCTCGGACACGTACTGGGTTGTGCATATATCATTTGTTCGTATGGTCAAATTTAAATTTTTTGCACATCTCTCAGTGTATCACCTTGCCGACCCAGTCGTGTCTAGTCTTATATTCCTTCTGTACTAATTTCTCCGGCAGTGTCCTGCATGTGTGGTTCGTCTAACTTGGATAGTTTTCGTGATGTGAGGCAGGTGGCCGTAGAGCTGGTGCTTTGTGGGGGTGTTGCCGCCAGGACTTGTTCAATATTGCTCGCAACATTCTTGTGTAATTGCCGTCTAGCTTCTTCTCCAGCCGTTTTGTCAGCGTCCAAGTGGTGGATCCATACAGCAGTATCGACACGACCGCTGCCTGGAAGAAACTGCGTTTAATTTTATCGGTCAGGTCTGATTTCCATATGTTCGATAGCTTATCGATAACTGTCCATGCTTTCGTTAGCCGCGTGTCGATGTCTTTTTCGGTTGATGAGACACTGCTTCCCAGGTAGGTGAATCTGTCCACCAGTTTCAGAGAGGTTCCGTCAAGTGTGGAAATGTCGTCTGTCTGCCTGGTCTTGGACGTGTGAGTCTTGCAGCTCAACGCTTAGGATCGTCAGTTCGATCGGGGAACTATTGCTGCTCATCTATGAGTGGCCATCGAAAGATAACCATGACATGATATATATATATATATATATATATATATATATATATATATATGTTTTTGGAAATTTCAAAAATGCGTAACAGGATAGAAATAAATTTATAATCCTATGTGACCGGTTTCGTTGTTTTTTCTTAAAGAAAGTATATATATATATATATATATATATATATATATATATATATATATATATATATATATACATACATATATATATATATATATATATATATATATATATATATATATATATATATATATATAAAGTGCCCCGACAGAAATGAACAATTTTAGTTGCCATCAAAATAATATGCTTTGTTCTCAACAGCGAGTTTTCTCTCGGTCAAAGCACCTATAAGAGTCCTACTTTGATACTGTGTGAGGATGTGATGTCATTTTTTTGTCATTTACGTCCGTAAATCTTACACTTGAGATGAACTTTCAGTTTTATAGACAAGAAAAACTATCACAGAGTTAGACCTTCTGAGTATTATATCAAATGATCTATGATGTCTTTCACAAAAAACAGCAGCTGATCAAAGATTATAATGAATTGCCACTGACTCACACAGACGAATCTAGATATGTAGAAATTACTCCTTTTTTCTATAAGTTGCTGTATGCACGTCTTTATTTAAGTTTTAAATTATGAAAAAGCAAAAAGATTCCGTTGCAATACATTTTTTTTTATCTTACCTCGTATTTTTATGATACAGATTTTGATTACATATTCATCTAATTTAACTTTTTATGTCGGATAACTTCTCAAATCTTAAGTTTGAAATGAATTTTCCGTCTTAGAAACAAGAAAATATTTCACGGAGCTAAGTCTGTTGAGCATAGGAAATTTTATACATGTACAGTCTTGTATTTCACAACCTCCCCCCCAAAAAAAAAACTACTGATAAAAAATATTGGGACTGTTGATAAAAAATATCAGCAATACAAACCAATTCATTATTTTTCAACATAACTTGCCCAGCTGTGTACACGTCTTCATTTAAATGTCAAATTTTAAATTTTAAAATTAAAATCAAAGCTTTGTCTTGATACTTTTTGATCATGTTTTATTTTCAATACAAGAACTCGAATTTTTGTGAAAAGTCACATTTCATCATTTCCGTTGTCATGCAGTGATCTCTCGTAAAACCTAATAAATAGACACACTGCTGAAAATGAAAAGTCACATTTCATCATTTCTCTTGTCATGCAGTGATTTCTTGTAAAACTAAATAAATAAATTAGACACACTGATGAAAATGAAAAGTCACATTTCATCATTTCTCTTGTCATGCAGTGATTTCTTGTAAAACTAAATAAATAAATTAGACACTGCAGAAAATAAAAAGTCACATTTCATCATTACTCATGTCATGCAGTGATCTCTTGTAAAACAAGTAATGAATTAGACACACTGCAGAAAATGAAAAGTCACATTTCATCATTTCTCTTGTCATGCAGTGATCTCTTGTAAAACTAACTAAATAAATTAGACTCTGCAGAAAATGAAAAGTCACATTTCATCATTACTCTTGTCATGCAGTGATCTCTTGTAAAACAGGTAATGAATTAGACACACTGCTGAAAATGAGAAAACTTTACCAAATTTGTTATTATCAAAGTATGATAATAAAATATTGAATGGTAAGTTATTTACGAATATAAGGAAAACTTTGTTACTGCTTTCATGATCAAGTGCAGTAAACTTAAAAGTAATCAAGTTGAAAAATCAGTGAAAAAAATGTCATGTTAGTTATTCAAACGATGTCTTTGTGCTAAGCGTACACTATAGATAACTCTCTAGTCCTGAATTGAAAAAGACCCCCCCACATAAAAAAACAACAACAACAAAAAACAAAAAATAACAAAAAAAAAAAAAACGAGCTAAAAACAAATTCCAAATAAAACAAAAAATATATAAATATAATAAACTATCGATATCCATTACAATGGAACATTAGTTGTTTCAAGGCAAACGCGAATTAATATTTTTCAGCCACTATCAGTAATAAGAGTTATTGTAAGAATTATATTTCTTGTAATAAAATGAAGCAACAAAAAAAAAAAAAAAATGTGGGAGAGAGGATCAAAAGACAATAAAAAAAAACATTCCTGAAGCGTATTTTATTACTGAACGCAGTAAAAACTTATATCCCCCCACCGCCCGCAAAAAATATATGATTGGAAC
>OY757911.1:70280575-70340575 GCA_963585895.1 Sepioteuthis lessoniana | reverse complement strand
TAGAGAGGAAACATTCAATCATATAATAAGCGAATGCAGCAAATTAGCACAAAAGAGTATAACATGATTGGGAAGGGAAAATGATCCATTGGAAATTGTGCAAGAAATTTAAATATGACCATTCGAACAAGTGGTATATGCACAACCTGGAATCCGTCCTTAGAATGAAACGTACAAACTTCTCTGGGAGTTTGATATACAAATTCGGCCAAACGATCAGACACAGTGATAGTCAACAACAACAAAAGAAAAAAAAAAAAAAAAAAAAAAGAAAAGAAAAGAGAACCTGCCGAATAACGGACTTTGCCATCCCGGCAGAGCACAAAGTAAAATTAAAAGAAAACGATAAAAAAGATAAATATCTAGATCTTGCAAGAAAGCTAAAAAAAAAACAAACTGGAATATGAAGTTGACGGTGATACCCATTATGATTGGTGCACTTGGAACAACCCTCAAAGTATTAGCAAAGGGACTGGAAGACTTGGAAATAAGAGGACAAGTGAGACTGTCCAGACTACAGCATTGTTAAGATCGGCCAGAATATTGAGAAGAGTCCTGGAGACTTGAGAAGACTTGTTGACACTCAAACTTCAGGGAAAAACCATCTGCTAACACTGGTACAAAAAAAAACTCTCAAAGGAGTCAAATAATAATAGTAATCAGTTCGAAGATTCTGGAAGAATCAGAAATCTAAGAAAGAACCATTAGAATCAATTGTAGGATTAAAGAGCGTACAGAAAAGACTTGTTGTCACTTGATCTTTAGGAAAAGACAGCGGATTCTACTGGTATGAAAATAAAAAATAACAAATAGTGATTAAAGTACCGAAGGAGAGTAAAGATCAATAAAACTGTTTTTGAATATGCGCTGCGCTATCAAGACAATCAATCGATACTGACAATAAAGTCTCCATTTCTTTTGAGGAAATAAGAAAACTTGCACCCCCCCAAAAACTGAAGTGTTGAAAAGGTTTGTGCAGACCCCCATTAGCACTATTTTGATTTGCACAGTTGAACTCCCCTTGTACGAAAAATCTGAGACGACCAGCTGCCACACAGGATACTGTGTCTTGTCAGACCTCAGTCACTTCAAGCAGATACACCTCAGGTCTTCACTTACTAACCCACAAAGCATCAGGGCCGGGATTAAGGGCTGCAGTACATGATTTGAATTTAGAGTTCTCTCTCTCTCTTAAATTGGTTGCCCATCCAAAGCTAGGAGCCCAGTCAAC
Organism: Sepioteuthis lessoniana; assembly: GCA_963585895.1. Taxonomy (NCBI): domain Eukaryota; kingdom Metazoa; phylum Mollusca; class Cephalopoda; order Myopsida; family Loliginidae; genus Sepioteuthis; species Sepioteuthis lessoniana. The sequence goes on along the minus strand of OY757911.1, from coordinate 70,339,344 downwards.
TCTACTATTTTACCAACAGTCAGGTGTAAAGAGAGAAGAGATGGGCATTAGTACGAAATACTTAAGTAACTGAAACAGACTAGATCAGAATGTGAATTCAACGCGATGATCCTCATTTTGGGATCTATAACCATTAGGCTACCAGTGTCCTGGGTATGACATTAAACTATCTCCGATAGCGAGGTTCCGTTTCTGCAACTCTAGGAGAGATTTGTTTGTTTGGTTTGTTAGTTTTACGGCTTATCAACCTTTTTTCGGGTCATTTAACGCCGAATTAGATTTAAAACAATCCAGTTTAGTATAAGTATAGTTTCTGTTTACAAACATATTTCAAAACAGTCTTATTTCAAACAATACAGTTTAGCATAAGTACACAGTTTACTTCTACTTAAAAACAGTTCTATTCAAAACAGTTCCGTTTAGCATAAGTACGCAGTTTGAATAAAAACAGTTCTATTTCAAACTATTCAATTTAGCATAAGTACATAGTTTATTTCTATTTGACCCATAGATAGGACCCTATCAGGTGCTACCACTCTGCGCCAGAGTGGACCTAGGAGCGATGGCAATGAAGGGGTAATCCGCATCCCCCAAAGCTTCAGCATTACAGGAACCTTACCATAAGATTGTTTAGTGTCATATCCGGGTCTTACCCCTCTGCAGAGAAGCAGTTGGGGAATTCTACAGCCCCAGTCGACTGGGCAGCTCTGGGAGAATGTGGGACCACCAATTTGTTACTATTACCCCATAGACCACTTCAAGTCGGAGTAATTGTACTAGTTAGGGTTCCATCTACCGTTCGAATATACTTGTTTAAAATTATTAGGATTTGTAATACTAGAAACTGTCGACAAATTATTCGTATTAAGCATAATTACTTAAAACTAAGAATGTTTACAAAGCATTCTTATTAGTACTTGTTAATTGAAACCATATAATTACTTGAAATATCTTGCCCAGTCAGCTGAGGCTGTAGAATACACCGACAGCACCTCTGCAGAGGCGTAAGACCCCCCACCAATGTATATCCTGTTTATGACTCTAAACAATCTGATGGTAAGGTTCCAGTGAACGTTGGGGAATACAGAGCAACCCTTTATTGCTATTGCTCCCAGGTCCATTCTGGTTCGGAATGGTATTACCTGATAGGGCCCTATCTATGGGTTAAATAGAACTAACGGCATACTAAGCTAAACAGAATTGTTTGAAATGGAAGAGTTTTTGACATTGAAACTGTTTTTACACTAAACTGAATTGTTTAACAAAGAGCTGGTTTGACATTTAACTGTGTGTAAACAAAATCAGTACTCATACTAAACTGAATTAGCTGAATTAGAACTGTTTGAATAAACTGAATAGCTTGAAATAGAAAGGCTTTTGACAATTAAACTGTGTACTCATGCTAAACTTAATTGTTTGAAATAGAACTATTTTCACAAAATGGCGTTAGATAACCTACAAAAGTTGATATGCCATAAAAACGAATGAACGAACCAACCAACCAACCAACTAACCAATTAAGCTCCTTGCATGTCGTTTTGAACTTTTCATATAGAATGCAAATGATATTGTTTAGTACAATAAAAACACAAGGAATTCGGTAATGTTTATATGGAATATTTAAAAATGAATGTAATTGAACTGAGGGTATTAATGGAAATGTGCAGCTGTATGTAAACTGATAGTGTTTGTTTGAATATTATCAACTCTTAACCTCTTAGCTCTCAGAGATTCTGTACCCGAGCTCATAAAATCCACCCAAAAATCGAACAAAAAACATATTCAAACTTTATTCGAGGATGTAGACATCTTTGTTTAAAGGTATCCCATCATTTTATCGTCAGAATAGTTGCTACACTGAACCTTTTGAAAGCGTTCGTGATGTTATGGTTATTGTCGTAGGAAATAGATACAGTGAAACGAATTCAAATTCTGGACGAGGCTGTTTACTTGTCATATAGCGCTAATACTCCGGAACTGGCGTATCAAATGAATCCGACTATTCTCTCTCCAGCTAGTGTAGAATGGCCTCTTTATCCTTGTTATGTCAACCAGTCTGGGAGAAGGAAAATTCTGAATTCAAACCCGTTAAACTTCGCTTAAAAATTGATCTCATGTCGCATCCTACTTTATATATTTAGCCTTTTCTTCGTTTCTGACATGAAGTTGAAAAATATTGAGCTTATGTAGAGTAAAACAGTACCGAGCTCAAAATATTAAGCTTAAAAAATTTCAAAGGGTTAACGCCAGGAAATTATAAAATTAGTTAAAAAGCCTGATTAGCATTTATGACTAATATTTGTATTGATCTATCGTATGTAAAGTCTTAATGTTACAATGATGACGACAATAATCTTCCCAAAGAGAATTTAAATAAACCAAGCCGAGTTTTAAACAAACCTCTGGCATCTCTGTTCACGTTTTACTTCACATAAATGCTAAACAGGAGAGAAATAATCCCCAAATTCAGTTTATTCTTTCATTGCTAGCAATAGATACCATAATCGGATTTGTTCATCTAAGTCAACAAAATCCACTGAATGGAATATGGCCATTTTGATATTTCATAAAAAGAGGTATGTTGGATAGGTAAATTATATTTTCTTTCAGGGTCTATTCTTTTGGGAAGTTTTACTTTAATTGAAAAATAACAGAACTATTTAACTTTTCTGATAGTTTTGAAATTGCCGTGGAATATCTGAGTCTTGTATACTAAGTGTGATCCAAAATTGTAGCTAAAAATGTAAATAATGATGCATGCACTTTTAGAACTAAAGGATTTTGGTGAAACACAGGATTGTGTAAGTGCAGTAACTTCTATACTAACCAGACATAGCTCTGTATGAATTTTTCTTGTTTCCTAAACAGGAAATTTTTCTTAAGAATGAGAGATATGACGGTACAACTTTCGAACATATCTTAAAGAGGAGTTCTGAAGGTTTTCGACGCATGAAAAGCTCACCGGAAGAAGTCTGTTGGATATTCTGAAGCAGTTTAACGTTTTATTCATTGTTCATTTATCTCTGTAAACAGAAGTTAAGTATCGATATTGGGAGACACTTCGAAGTTAAGACAGTTTATTTGCTGTGAAAAAATTCGTGAATATATTTGAATTTCTATTAGATAACAATTCTTTACAAAATAAAAAGAAATAACACTCTTCTATGAATTTACATAGTCACACAATTTGATATATATTCGAATTTTTTATATTATTCGCATTCTATTAATCTATGATTTTTAAACATATCATTTTGATAGTATATATTTTAATGTAAAAATGTAAAACAAGAAAGAAAATTGCGCTGACTCGCTTGCATCCATGTATACACACATGAATACATCTATCTATCTATCAACACACACACACACGCACACACACACACACACACACACACACACACACACATATATATATATATATATATATATATATATATATATATCACATTTTAGATATATGAATAATTCAATCGGAAATGTATTTTCTTATCAGAAATATCTTTTACTTATTGTACAAAATAGCAAATTAGGGGGTGCCCTCGTGGTGTAATGGTTAAAGTGTTGGACTGCAGAATCGTAGTAGGCGAGTTCATACTCCAGTCGTGCTATTACGTTCACTTTCGGGCAAGGTATGAGCCCCCTTATCCTCCCAGCTATGGGTTAAATAGTACCACAACTGTTCTTCTAGGAGAATGGATTTGGCATTAAATAACCTAAAAAGAGTTGATATGCCATTAAACAAAGAAACCAAACCAAACCAAACCAAACCAATCTAGCAAATTCATTTCCTTGAGGTATTTCAAAAGAAGAACTAATTCTGTGTGATACCAACTACAAATTGTGTTAAAAATGTTCTCATCTAAAGGCCAATGAAAACCTGTAATGATCCCAAATTTCTCTCGGCTAATCATTAATCAAAATTTCTTTCTGTAACTACTGAACAGGTTTTCAATAACTCGTTGCTCAGCGTTGTCGGCTGGTAGTGGGGACTGTAGAATTACGCCGATTGCATTTCTGCAAAGGGCTAAGACAACTCTTAGTGTCTTGGATATGATTTTTAACTGAATCTGATAGAGAGTCTCCACTAACGAAGCTCTGGAGGAATGTGGAGTACCCCTTTATTGCCATTACTCGCAGGCCCACTTTAATCAGTCGTGTTAGTATCTGTTAGGGTCCTATCTATAGTTCAAATTGAACTGTTTAATTGTTTGTTATACTTGAAACCATTTAAATCTATGGAAACGAATAAATTTTGAATGGAATTACTTGTATTAGATATCAATACTTGAAACCATTTAACGGTGTGAAAACAATTAATGGCTCGTTTAAGAAATGTTACCTGCAAGCAATTCGTTTAAAATCATATATTTAATATGTAAGGATAAAAAGGATTTAGTATGAAATAACCTACAGGGGTTAATAAACCGTACAACTCAACCTACACAAGAATGTTGAGAGCAGTATTAAACAAGTCCTGGCGACAACACCCCACGAGACTCCAACTATACGGACACTTGCCCCCCATCACGAAAACTATACAAGTCAGACGAACCAGACACGCGGGACACTGCTGGAGAAGCAAGGACGAGCTCATAAGCGATGTACTCCTGTGGACCCCCACATATGGATGTGCAAAAGTAGGACGACCAGCACGAACTTACATACAGCAACTATGTGAGGACACAGGATGTAACCCTGAAGACCTGCCGGAGGCGATGAATGATAGGGAGAAATGGCGAGAGAGGGTCAGGGATATCCGCACTGGCGGCGCGACATGATGATGATGATGACAACTCAACCAACCGACAATCGACCATTGATGGTTGCTCTCTGCGAAACTTATCAAAGAGAGAAGTAAGAATTCTTATACAGATTACCTTTCATACACGTATCTGGCTTCAAAGAATACGTAGCCCTAAAATTGAAATCTATCATACAGTATGATAAAGTACATACTTAACAATTACTTTTTTCTAAACCAAAGATATCAGGATTTTATTATTTCTAGTCGAACATTACACAACCCAAACGGATATTGTTATGCATTATCTATTACTAAACTCAACAGTACTGAAACTCTGAAACAAAAATATGAATGTAATTTTATTTGTGGTTAGGGAAGAGTCATAAATTTATTTCTGATAATAAAGTTTGAATACTTAAGAGTTTGCTAATAAATAATGCCTAAAAATATTCATTTTAATTATATCGTTTTCCACTATAAATAATAATTTCTTTGATTTAGAAGAATTAACTTTTTAGAAAAATTGAGGTTAATAATCCATGGGTGATACTGTACCTACACTTTTCTTCAGATATGACATATTTCTAATACAATGGTTTGTGTTAGCACAAAGTAAAAAAATGGAGCAAAGACAAATGGAAAAGATCTTATTTATTGGTAATTCTACATTCGAAATCCTCACTTTTATATGGGATTAATATATACTATGTGGCAGACCGGATTAGTGGAAATAAGGCAACGAATTATGCTAATCTTCCAACTAGTGACTGCCTGTCTGCTAACCTTGAAAATCAGCATTTGAAATCTTTATCAGCATCTGGTAAAAATGATAATGATACTAGTCTTTCAGTCGCAATATTCCTGATGCTTGGCACACTTAACTTTGTAAAGTGTCATGACAAATGAAGAATGGAAGCCTTGATTGTGTTATGTTTCCAAATCGAAACCTTAACTTTCCTCCCGAGCACGTGCACTGACATTTGAAACTGATGCAATGTACGTTGTCGTTTCATTCACATGACGGGTCACAATATTTTTGATATCTATTAAGAACCTTTTAAATGAATCAGTGCATATGGTAGATACTAGCTACCTCCTAAGTAGGTTAAGCATAAAGATGAACATTACATGAGAGCCGTTCAGAGAGAGAGAGAGAGAGAGAGAGATTATTGGGGCCAATAATCAATAATAATCCCCGATAGCCCACAAAATTATGCTCTTGTTGTAGAGACAGACAAAAATAACATTAGAATTAAGACTCTTAAAATGGTCTCCGAATCGTTCTACGTTGTATGAAAGCTTTGGCTAACAACTTCAAGTTGGAATCTACCGAAAAGTCGTGAGTTTAATACCTACGTTAGAATAAAGGACGAAGTAACTAAGATGGCAAATTTACAGTCACGAAATATTTAAAGATATGTCTACCCACCCAAAAGGATTCAGTTAGAAATTCCATGAAAGTTACTGAGTACAATATCTGAATAAAGCAGGAAGGTATGCAGCGGCCGAAACACTGTGAATATAATAAAAAAGATGAGACCTGGTCAGATACCTATTAATAACAGACATATTATTACAGATTAGGTGGAAAGTTTTCACGTATATGCCCAAATTTCGTGATACTCCCTGTTTGTATTAACATTTACTCAAAATTTTCTCAATGAATAAATTGGCTTCTCTAAATAACTGGAGCAAAGTTCTTCTGAGACTTTACCGTCCCAGCAGACAACAGAGCGAAAAATGTTGCATATTGGTCCTCGACCGAGCCGCTAATCAAGAGAGTGGTTGAATTCCTGCAGATGTGTACGCCCACAGGAAGCAGGTGGATGTCAAACAATTATATAACCAGGTGCCACAGAGTAAAATTGAAAGAAAGCGAAAAGAAGGATAAGTACCTCAACTTTTTTAGGGAATTGAAAAAAAAAACAAAACAAACAAACGGTGAAACGTGAGAGTTACAGTGATACCAATTGTAAATGGTGCACTCGGTACAGTCACCAAAGGATTGATACAGGGTCTAGGGGACTTGGAAATAGGAGGAACAGTGGAGACTATACAAACTACTGCATTGTTGAGATCGGCCAGATTACTGAGAAGAGTCCAGGAGACTTGAAGAAAACTTGCTGTCACTCAAACTCCAGTGAGAAACCATCGGCTAACGCTGGTGTGATAAACTTAAAAAAGGAGTAATAATAATAGTAATAAGCAAATGCAGCAAACTGGCAAAAACGGATGATAAGACTTGGCAATACTGAGTGAGAAAGATGATTCATTAGAAATTGTACAAGAAATTGTTATTTGACCATACTACCAAATGGTTTATGTACAAACCAGAAAATCGTCCAAGAGAATGAGACACTAAAAATTCTTCCCCAATCCCGACCTGAAGTGTTGGCCAAGTGATAATAAACAAGAAAAGAAAAAGAACTTGTCATTTAATGGATCTTGCTGCTTTAGCAGACCATAGTGTGAAAATGAAAGAAGGCAAAAAGAGAGACAAATATTTGGATCTCGCTGAAGGGCTGAAGAAGATATGGAACATGAGTGTAACGGTAATACCAATTGTTGTTGATGCGATTGTAACTGTTCCCTATTTCTTGGAAAAAAAAACTGGAGGAATTGAAAATTAGAAGAACAATCCATACCACCCAGATCACAGCATGACTAGAATACTGAGAAGAGTCCTGGAAACCCGTGGAGACATGCTGTCCCTTAGACTTTAGTAAAAGACAACTAATTCAAACTCGTAAGAAAAACTTGCAAAGAGTGAAATAATGAGAGACTACCGATATTGCGTGGAACTTTGTTAGCGAGTTAGGCTTATGGACTATTGTAAGTCAGTTCGATTTTCACTAAATATTTCATATTTCTTGCCCTATGCTAATTTTAGTGTATGATTGAATTGTTTTCTTACATTGGATGGCATACAGGATATATTGCTAACGTTAAAAATTGCCTTGGTATAAGCAAAAACAGGTCTATCCATGTCAATATTTAGCTTCAATTAGCGTAAACAAGTAGTTTTTTTTTTTTTAGCTAAAAGTGGGGTGTAAGCGTGTGTCTCACAAAGTGCTTATACTTTATTATTGACTGTAGTGCATGATATTATTCACCGTCACAGAAATAAAAATGAAAATTCTTTGGTTAGATTTTATGGCATATTGTAGATAATTTAATGCCAAATCCTCTTTATACTTACATATTAAATATACATGATTTGTAAACATAAGTCAACAAGATTAAATGGTTCCAAGTATATGGTTATGTGTCCCTAAAAATTCAATTAGACTCCAGTCATTTGTTTACACAAAGTTAAGAGATCAAACAGTTCTATTTCAAGCAATTCAATTTAGCATTAATGATTTGTTTGCACACAGTTTAGATGTCAAACAGTTCTATTTAACCCATAGATCGGACCCTTTCAGGTGGTACCACTTCAGGTCAGAGTAGACCTGAGAGCGATAGCAATGAAGGGGTACTCCGTATTCCCCAAAACTCCAGCATTACTGGAGCTTCACCGCCAGATTGTTTAATGTCATATGAGGATATTCGTTGAGGCTTTTTTTACACCTCAGTAGAGATGCAGTCGGTGTATTCTACAGCCCCAGCCAACTTTGCTATAACTATTTGAGTGAGTTGCGATGAAAAAAATATTTCATGAAAAAAAAAATACAAGTCAAAATTAAGAAGAATAAACCCAACAAACGTTATACATTATTGCATATTTTCTCTTTCTTACAACGATAAAAAGAAGTGTATCTATTCTTTTTGAAATAGAACTACGTATTGTCTAATTTCTGAAAATAGAAAAGAAGTGAAAAGGAAACCAAATCGAAAGAGGAACATTTGAAATAATTTCGTTTAAAGAGAAATGATTAATACAACTCGTCGTAGATATAAAAATATCACTGCACAACAGCAGCTCGTTACTATTTATTGATATTCTGTTGTGCAATGTCTCAAAATATAGATTGCTTATCGATTGGAATCAAAAAGACTGTTATTGATTTTGGGGCAAATTTTTAAAGCTAAAGACATAAATAATGACAAACAGAAAGATATAGTAATGAACTTTAAAATCATATACATGTAGGCAAAGAGAACAAATTGGTAATTACTTGCTGAAGTATCCGTTGACACAGGGTAAGTTTTCAAGATTTGGTTTGCAGCTTGTCATTTTAAAATCTTTAGAGTTAATTAAATATTGAACCCGAGAAGTTACAAAATATGAAAGAGATTTACTTACTAGATTTTTTATAATATATTCTGAATAAAAAAAATACCCAAGTTTTTAGAAAGATTTTAATGCAACACTTTAGAGTTTTATTGGTTTAAACATTTTTGATTTGTTTGGTTTGGTTTGGTTTGGTTTGGTTGGGTTTGGTTGGGTTTTATGGTATATCAACCATTGTAGTTTATTCAATGCCAAATCCTCTTTATGAATTTATATTAAATATACATATGATTTGTAAACACATTTTTGATAAGATTCTAAAACGAGCCTGAGCTCTTTTTTGCACACAGTTAAATGGTTTCCAATATTGCGATATAACGGTCAAAATTGAACATCAGTCATTTGTTTGCACACATTTTGTCTATTTGACTCATAGATAAGACCCTATCAGGCGCTTCCACTCCGGGCCAGAGTGGACCCGGAAGCAATAGCAATGAAGGGGTACTCCACATTACCCAAATCTACAAGGCTAGAGCCTTGCCATCTGATTGTTTAATGTCAAATCCAGGATACTTTTTGATTCGTGACGATATTGTGCACCTTAATGAAGTAATTATATCATGCAATTATTTTACATCTCCAGCAGGAAAAACGACTTACGAGGATCATTAAATAAGATTCCAGACTTTTTTCGTATGGGGACTTTTATTGACAGTACAAACATGAAACTCTTGTCCCCTTCGAAGTAATTTCCTCCGACTGCAATGCACTTGTACCGTTCTAACAACTTCTGGAAGGCCCCATGGAAGTCCTCTTGTGTGAGCGTGACCTTCGTCACAGCCTCTTTCATCTCCTCAATTGTCTCATAACGACAGCCTCTGAGCTTAGGGAATAACCAAAAGTCACAGGGAGCAAGGTCTAGGCTATAGAGAGGCTGGGGAACTGTCTTGATGCCCATCTTGGTCAAATAGTCTGTAACAAGAATGGACTTGTGGACTGGTGCATTGTCCTGGTGGAAATGCCACCGACCGGATTTGAAGAGTGCTGGCCTCTTCCAACCGAATTTCTTCCTGAACTCCCTTAAAACCTCAACATAGTAACCCTAACCCTTTAGCCAATCAACTCTGGTGTATTGATGTCCTTACTCCTTCCATACCTCTCACCACCCCTTACAGACACCCTGCCTTCCTTGAATCTCTTATGCCCCTCAAAAACTGATGTTCAATTCGTGCAAGATGGTCCAAAAGCAGTCTGAAGCATTTCATACGTTTCTGTGGCATTTTTTCCAAGTTTAAAACTGAATTTTATTGCATATCGTTCTTCTTAAGTATCCTCACGTCCAGTATGCATTTTTGAAATTCACCAACTGTGACAATCAGGCTTTAGTAGGGTGTATTTCAATTGCTGCTGTAGTTGTTCATTTGAAACTGAAATCATAAAAATTGGTTAGTCATCTCATAAGATGTATAGCAATAACATAGTGAATTTTTAAGAGTCAACGACAATTTTAAATGCCTGTACAAAAAAGTCTGGAAACTTATTGAATGAACCACGTATATATTTAATTAGCATCATTTAATTAAATATGAACAATTTAGGGTGTCAATTCGTTAATTATTTTTGGAGTTTAAAAAACTTAACTTATTTTTACCATTGAATACAACTTTCTGTAGTGTGGCTTCTTGTTGGTTGTTGTTTATTGTAAGAGACTTCCTCTCGATAAGGACTATACTTTTATGAAGAACAGATGTTCCCATGCATAGCAAAAATGTTAACCATGATGAACTAATTTTGAATTTCATGGAAAGTTTTCAGTTTTTTTCTTTATATTTTTTATGTTAATCATTTTATATAATGCAATTATATGTAATAAATGTTACATAGTTACGTATCGAAAAAAAAATCATCATCATCATCATCATCATCATCATCATCATCAATTCGTGCTGAGTAATAAATGTGGATTTTGTTGCAGGGCGAATTTTCAGTATCACCGGTTAAAGTTAAAATCCCTTCCCACAAATCACCGATTTAAAAAGCAATAAGATATGTTGTTATTTTAAATCTAACATGAGATTTTCTTAGAAATTTCATGAAATTAAATAAAGTTGGAGGGCCTAAATTAAAAATTCTTTTCTCCAGAGTTTTATTTAAAAATATATTTGAACATTTTTTTAATTAATAGATTTATTTTATTAATCAATAGGTCGCAAAATCTTCAATAAAATCTAATTATTTGTTGATGATTGGTAGTTTTTTTTCTAAATTAGGTATATTTGCCTTAAAACTTTACCTCATTGGACGCCTTTTTATGGTTGTCGTCTTTGCTGTTTTTTTCCTGATTTAAGATAAATATTTGGGGTTCTATTGAGAGTAAAGAATAATTTTCTCCAGTCTTTCTTTGCCCAGTCGACTGCGTCTGTAGAATACACTGACAGCACCTCTGTAGAGGGGTAAGACCCCCCAACGAGTGTCCTGGATATGACACTAAACAATCTGATGATGTGGTTTCAGTGATGTTGGAGCTTTGGGGAATGTGAAGCACTTTGGCCCGGAATGGTATCATCTGATAGGGCCCTATCTATGGGTTAAATAGAACTAACTGCATACTTATGCTAAAATGAATTATTTAAATTAGAACTGTTTAACTAAACTGAATAGCTTAACATAGAAATATTTTGGACAATTAATCTGTACTTACATTTAAACTGCGTGCTTATTCTCAACTGAATTGTTTGAAATGGAACTTTTTTTGACATTGAAACTGTTCCTTCACTAAACTGAATTGTTTAATATAGAACTGTTTTGACATTTTACTGTGTGTAAACAAAATCTGTATTTATGCTAAACTAAATTAGCTGAATTAGAACTGTTTGAATAAACTGAATAGCTTGAAATAGTAATGTTTTTGACAATTAAACTGTGTACTCATGCTAAACTGAATTGTTTGAAATAGAACTGACAATTTGCATAAAAAGGGCTTTGGCATTAAATAACCTACAAAGGTTGATGTCATAAAGCCCAACCAACCAACTACTAACATCCAGTCTTTCTTTTGATTAATAACACAAAAATTATGTCAATAAAATACTTTTTTAAAAATTTCAAATCATAGATACAATTTCTTTTTGCCCTAAAATCTCATAACTCAAAGAAAATGTTAGATTTATTTATTTTATTTGCAAGAAGCAACCTTTAGACACTATCGTTTTTTAAATAAATAATCCCTATTCTATCGATCATACACAAAGTACTAATATATCAAAACCTTCCATGGAAGACTTTAAAGCTCTCTCTCTCTCTCTCTCTCTCTCTATATATATATATATATATATATATATATATATATAAGTCCCCTCTAAAACAGCAGCTGTATGGCCACCTACAACCAATCACGAAAACTATCCAAGTTGGACGAACCAGACATGCAGGAGACTGCTGGAGAAGTAAGGACAAACTCATAAGTGATATACTCTTGTAGATCCCTTCACATGGACGAGCAAAGGTAGGACGACCAGCAAGAACCTACATATAACTGCTCTGTGTCGATACAGTATATAGCCTGGAAGACCTGTCGGGAGCGATGGATGATAGAGACGGGTGGCGAGAGAGGGTCAGGGAGATCCGTGCTAACAGTGCGTACTTTAATTGTTGAACTTTTCATAGAAGACCCATACATATTGACGAATCGCCTTGGTTTGGTTTGGTTGGGTTTTATGGTATTTCAACTATTGTTAGTTATTTAATGCCAGATCCTCTTTTTTACTTATATATCAAATATATAATTTGTAAACGCATTTAGTAGATACACACAGTTAAATGATCAAACAGTTCTGTTTCTAATAATTCAATTTAGCATAAGTCAATCAAGTTAAATGGTTCCAAGTATTGGTATGCATTACTAACAATTCAATTAAACATCAGTCATTCGTTTGCACACAGTTAAATGATCGAACACTTCTATTTCAAGCAATTCAATTGGACTTGGGAACAATAGCAATGAAGGGGTACTCCGCATTTCCCAAAGCTCCTGTATACTAGAGCCTCACCATCAGATTGTTTAGTGTCATACCCATGACACTCATTGAGGGTTTTTCAGCCCTCTGCAAAGATGCAGACGGTATATTTTACAGCCGACTGGTCTACGCCTTCGTTAGAACGGAAATATAATACAGATCAACGACTGACATAACGTTTACAGTTAATGAAAATGGACATGGCACTTAAAGTTCAAACCTCGATGAGGCTCTTTGTATTTCACCAATGTCTATGGGAAAGGTATGTAGTCAACATTTTTCTCCATAGCCATGGATGAAATAATAAGCTAGAATGTGATTTCAACAATTTACTTTGGCAACCTCTCTTGGGTGAAAGACGAAAACTTTGAATTCAAAACAAAAATTATTATCAAAGTGACCCCACGAAAACGAACCAGATAAAGCTCACGTGGCTGAATCTCTGTACTCTCTAATGAAGAGAGGACAATAAATTTTGCACGTTTACTTTTGACACATTGTTAACGCTCAAGTGACAATCGATTTCGGGAAACTGAGAGAATTTTATCACATATCATCATCATCATCATCATCAAGTCGCGCTGCTCGAACGAATTTCCCTGACTCTCTCTCTCTCTCTCTCTCTCTCTCTCTCTCTCTCTCTCTCTCTATCCGTCACTATCGTCCACGGCTCCAAAAAGGTTTTCCTGTGTCTGAACAGAGCTGACGTAGATAAGTTCTAGCTGGTCGGCCAACGGCTTCACATCCATGTGGAGGGACCAAAGAAGAACGTCACTTATGAGTTCATCCTTGCTTTTCCAACGGTGTCGCATATATATATGTATAATAAATAAATATATATTAGATATATATATATTTAATTCATAGAATTTAGACTGCGACCCTGGGTTTCATGGAGTTTTTTGCAAAACAACAATCATCGGGCAGTTAAGAAAATGAATTGAATCGAAAATCGAAAAAATACGAAAAAATACAGAAAAAAATTGTTGGGATTTCGTATGAATGTTTACGTGTGGTTGTAAGTGTATGAGTGTGTTTAGTAGGGTGTTTTGTGATACCTTGATACAACTAAATTTTGTGATACCATAATACAACTAAATAAAAAATCTGAAATCCTTTCAAAATGTATGCACGAGAACAAACGTCTTCTTTCACACTTCGGTCCATCAACATAACCCACCTAACACTTCAGGTATAAAAAAAACTGAAGCATCGTAAAGACCATTTTCATCCTCCAATCATCGCACCTGCCACACAATATATGTAGCATCTTTTTCTATTAACCCTCATACTATTATCTACACGCCTCTACTATCTGTTAATTTTACTTTTTTACGAGAATTAAGAATAGGCTCTACACTCATCATATCTACCAAGTACACTCTACCTTTTCCTACAATAATGTATATATCACACAACATAAACATAACTATTAAAAATAACCATCCCAACCGACCAACGATTACTCATACCACTCAAGCCCGCTATCTATTTCCTTAATCAATTTCCTTAATTTTACAATGACAACAATTTACTCTTCAGTTATAATCATCATCATCATACATAAACACACTAACTATTATTGTAAACCTTTTATTATTTTATTACAGCCCCAACATATTAGATATTTTAATAACTAAAATCACTAACTCTATTAGTAAACCTTTTCAAATGAACGTTTTAAAACAAAACGCTAAAAACGTTCCAACTGACAATTTTAAAACGAAACTCTACAAATAATTAAAGCGATAAAACTCAAACACACGACCTCTGATGATTACCAAAAGTATGATTGAAAGTGATTGGGCTGAAGATATGGGGCAATTTCTTTATCACCCGGATCCCGACACAAGGAAAATAAGAAGACTTGAAAAATTACAATTAAAAATAATTAACAAATAGTGTTCCATCGTCTTAAATAAAACATTTCCTAATAATAACTCGTTGACTAAATATACACTTCAATATATATATATATATATATATATATATATATATATATATATATATATATATATAACTCCTGTAATTAGGTGAGTTTATAAAAGTAGCAATCTTTTAATTTTATTTTTTCATACGTGCATTACCCTGCAAAATCTTTACCATAAAAATTGAAAAAACAAATTTATCATCTGCTTGAAACTTTAGAAGAAACCCTCCTTACTCTTTTTGTTAAAATATTAAGTACACGTCGTTTATCGTGTTGTCAGCTATTAAGTTTTTACCAAAGAAATCAGAAACACAATTCGTGACACGGTGCAGTTATGTCAGCAAGGCGACCTTCTGACAGGGAAATTAACATCAATTCGTGACATGTCTAAATCTTCAACAAAAACTTTGTTGTCAAGATAAGATATTTTTAATGGCAGACTTTTGGATCGATAATAGATATTTTACGGGCAAAATCATTGTTGCAGCTATACTAATTAAAAATAAATAATCGATGCATTTTTGAATGTTAGCAAATGAGGTCATTCCGTTCAGATCTGAACATTTTTTTAGCTTTTCTTTCTTTTTTCTTTTTGCAATATATGAAGGTAGGTTGAAAAGTTTATTGGCTGAAACTTTCATTTGATTACGTCATATCTGCAGTTGATAAAACTTTTGAAAATGGGATCCAAGCACTACCGATGGAAGAAGTATGTCGACCGCAAGTGGGAATATTTTGAAAAATAAGCTTCATTTGGTCACATTCAATGAGAATATCGTGGTCAGTCTATTACCTTTTCAGCTGACCTTAAATAACAATATTTCTTGTGATTGTATAAGGTACCTCTAGAAAGAATAAAATCCTGTTTTCTTTGGTTAAGACGATTATTAACGTTTTATTAGAAATTGGTGGTTCAGTTATTTATGAATGATCATCTATCTATCTATCTATCTATCTATCTATCTATCTCATTCTTTACATACATATATATCTATCTAATTATAAAAAAAAAGCTTTCTTTACATTTGCAAAAATCCCTGATGATGGCCTATGAAGGGCTCGAAAGCGCTCGGGAGAATTTCGGTAAATTCATCTACCAACTTCAAAATAAAACCAAAGCACTTATCAAGAAACTTGAATTATATAGGCAACAAATGTCTTTAATATTTAATCAAACCAACTTAAATGAAGGATTGCTGCCCAACCACACACACACACACACACACACACACACATATATATATATATATATATATATATATATATATATATATATATATATCAAGCACACAGCTTGGACAGTATATACTGAATGCTTATTATTCACTCTCTTTTCCATTCTTGATACATAAACGGGGTGTTTTATAAAAAAAATGGCCTTCAGAATAAAAGGGTAAAAATGACGTACATGTAAAGTTTATGCCATAATATTAACCACATGGTAACTCTGTAACCACAAACAGCATTATTTATCATTTGAAAAGATTGTGCCGTCTTCTATTCTCATTTGATAATTCATTCTTTTGTATTGTGTCCACTATGTGTTTTTCCAAGAGCGGGTTTGTGTTCATTGCTGATAGTTATTTCATGTATGATTCTTACAAACGGCTGAGAAATAAATTTATAGGAATGTATAAAAGTTATTATTTTTGTTTTGCTGAATTTTCTGAAGCTGGGAGTGTAAATGATCGAAAGAACTGAATTCGACCACCTTTATTAATTGCCAGGTTTGTCGATTATATTCGTAAGCATTTTAGATGTTCACCCAGAAAATCTCAAAGAAAACTATATTTCGTAATTTTTTTAAAGAAAAAAACTTTATATATATATAGTCATCCACAGACTGATCTGTTTCGTTCTATCAGAAACTCATCAGTGTGGCTAGACAGTATCTTCCCGTAGCTGGGATCGAAACCTGGTTGACTCAAACGTCAAACCAAAGCTTCTAACCATTCAGCCACGAGAAGATATCAGCTGCGAAGTAAATTTTAAACGGTTATGAATCACAATTACTATTGTTTACATACATCCGTTCAACGGTTGCCGAGACCTCAATTCAACTACGAAGAGGTTTGCAATAGACGCTAATGGCTACACGATCACTTCTTCGCCAGAGAACTCACCCCACCACATATATATATATTTATATATAAAGAGAGAGAGAGAGAAATAGAGTCACAAGGACCCCCCACATATATATAGCGGACAAATGTGTAAATGATTGAATAAAACAATGATTTACAAATTAATGTATCTATTTCTTTAAACTGAGTGAAAAGTTCATTGAAAAACAGAAGTTACAAAACCTTTTCTTGTAATAAAATATGATATTAGCCAGAGCGTGAATATGTTCAAAGAGAAAGTGAAGATTCATGCATGAAATGTAATAGTCTTTGTAAGCCTTAATCTAAATGGACATTTTTTTGTGTGTAAAAGATCTATGTGTAAGTATATCATTATGTAGGGAGAAAATATACGTATGCGTTACCATATACTGGACTACAACTGAAAATTTTCATCAGTAGTGGACAGATTGGATAGTAGTATGAATATCTCTAACACATTCAAAATATAAACAAACATATTCGTTCAATTTACGATAATTAAGCAATGTTGAAATTAAAAGAAAAGATTTTTTTACTCAAAAGAAATAAACTGAAATGTATTGAGTAAGTACAGAATAATTCTGTTCTTACTCAACACTTTCGGTGTTGGGTTAATGTTAAGTGACAGAATAAATACTTCTTCATTAAGAACACAATCATTCGGTACTTATTAAAGAAATTTTATTTCTTCGCTTATTTATGAGATAGAGGTTGGCAAGAAATTAATGATTTGTTAACACAATTTGTAGATAACATTTTTAAACAAGGCTGAACTCTTTTTTTGCACTCAGTAAAATGGTTACAAGTATTGCTATATAACAATCACTATTTAACATCAGTCATTTGTTTGTACACATAGTTTGTTCTATTTGATCTATTGATAGAATCCTTTCAGGTATTACCACTACAGGCCTGAGTCAGAATTCCCCAAGACTCTAGCCTCACCATCAGATTGTTTAATATCCTATCCAGGCCCCTAGTGGGGGGTCTTACCCTTCTGCAGAGATGCAGTCGGTGTTTTCTACAACCCAAGCCGACAAGGTTTTTTTCAAGAAGAGTACAATGGAATATTTTTCTTGTGCCAATAAATGTACGAAGAAACAAGTTCAGAAAAGAGAATAAGACATAACTAATACATATTACGCAAACATACAAAAAGAAAAGGCAGGAACAGCTATTGAGAGATAACTGACCATATGGATATTTAATCTCTCTGATAAGAGAAAAAAGGAATTCCCCTAGACGGTCATCGTATCAGTACTATTGTATGGCTGCACCATCTGGATTTTAACAAAGTGCCCCAAATAAGAAGTGAGATATATACTACACAAGGAAGCTGCGTGCCGTTTTGAACAAAACCCGAAGCAATGCCCATCAAATTAACAATTGTACAGCCATTTATCTTCGCAAACCGTCCAAGTAAGATCAATGAGACATGCTGGGTATTGATGGAGAGGCAGGGCCGAGCTCATAAACGAAGTTCTTTAGTGGGCTCATCCATTGACGTGACAGTGTTGGCTGACTATAAAAGACTTACTTATATCAGCTCAGTGCGGACACGGAATGCAGTCTAGAGGACATGTCGGGAGCGATGGAGAGAGAGAGAGAGAGAGAGAGAGAGAGAGAGAGAGAGAGAGAGAGAGAGAGAGAGAGAGAGAGATTATGTGTGTGTGTATGTGTGTGTGAGAGATAGATAGATAGATTGAGAGAGAGAGAGAGAGAGAGAGAGAGAGTGTGAACTGTTCTCTCAGCGTTACTTGATGATGATGATGATGATGGATATACAAATCTTGGTATTACGTTTTATGAAAAATTTAATTGGAATAGACATGTAAAACTGACAATTTCCAAGGCACATCTCAAGTTAAAACATGCATTTAGGTTCAAAGATTTCTTAAATGAGTTATTCGTGTTGAATTTAATTGAAACCTACATTCTTTCAATTTAATTATGGGGATGTCATTTTGCAAAATATAACTGAACAACTACAAAATGAAATTGAGAAATTATATAAGATGTGTTTGTTTTTACCTTCAACTAATATAAATATGACCATCAGAGACTTAACATTAATCTCATTACATGCAGTCTAGAGGGCCTGCCAATAGTAACGTACAATGGCGACGGATGGCAAGAGAGAGAGAGAGAGAGAGAGAGAGAGAGAGAGAGAGAGTGTCAAGGGATTACATGCTGTTAGCACGATTTGATAAAAATGGTGATGATGATGGTAATGGTGATATATATATAGAAATATATATATATATATATATATATAATTCGAAACATTGACCGGAAATTTTTAACCCTGATTTTTAACCCTGATACTCCTTGCTGAATTAAAGCCAATCACACATAAAAAGTTAAAGAAAGCTGTTCGTAAAAGGGTTTTAATAGAAAATTTAGGTATGCGTATTGCTTTCCGGCGTCTGTCTTTCAAACACAGATTCCGAACGCCATGTAAGGTCGCACGTATACAGCCCACAAGTCATGTATGCTATTGGTAATGAGGCATATTCCGGTCCTGCTTGCGAAAAAATGTGCCATCAGGCTGGATAATCGTGTCACCTGAAGATCCATCGAGCCAATGATACCATGAGCTGGTATCTAGATCATCAACATTGCAAAAAATTTGGTTTTGCAAAATATGTAAGCCTCCCGTAGAGACATCTTTATTCTCATTCTAACAACTTCTCACACAACTGAAGTCTCGTATTGCTGTGATTGAATAGCGAAATACATTTATATAAGGAACCAGTAATTGTAAATGATTGTAGAATGAAAAAAATGTTTAAGGGAGGAAAAAGACGGAAAAAAGAAAGGAAAGTAAGAAAGAAAAAAATTATAAATTTTTATTTCGTGTATTTTGTTTTTTAGTTACTCTTAAGAGAAACTATCAAATCACGAGGTAGTCACCCTCGATAACGAGTGAGCAACCATTATCATCATACGTTTTTATTAAATACACACACACACACACTAGATATGTGAGCCAATGCTGATTTTTAAGGTCAGCAAAATCTCATTTAGAAGGTCAAAACGAATTTATAAAAATATATCATATGTACATCATCCATCTTACTTTGTTCATATCTATCTATCTATCTATCTATCTTGTGGTTGTATAATGTTCAACTAGATATTATAAAATCCTGTTTTCTTTGGTTAAGAAAAAAATCATGAAAAATACGTAGGGGCGTACTTATTATGCATGATTATCTATCTATCTATCTATCTATCTATCTATCTATCTCATTTTCCTCATGATCTCACTCGATATTTTGTTCT
Source organism: Sepioteuthis lessoniana (assembly GCA_963585895.1). NCBI lineage: Eukaryota > Metazoa > Mollusca > Cephalopoda > Myopsida > Loliginidae > Sepioteuthis > Sepioteuthis lessoniana. Next base: position 70,319,087 of record OY757911.1, on the reverse strand, counting down.
TTAACATATCTTCGTGTTGAAGTTTGATGTACGTGTCCGTGAGTTCAAATTCGGTTTTTTCAGCTTTCCTCTTTGTAAAGGCATGTGTGCACACGCGTGTGTTTGTGTGTATGTATGTGCGTGTGTGTGTATGAGAGAGAGAGAGAGAGAGAGAGAGAGAGAGAGAGAGAGAGAGAGAGAGAGAGAGAGCATCTTAATCAAAGAGGCTACTTTATTCACATAACATTTCAAGTAACAATGTACATCTATTCGCTTCTGTTGAGGTAATTTTTTTACCTAAATGTTTTATCCACCCAGAAGACATTAAGCTTATTTCAAAGATTTTTTCTGCTAATCATTATCATACCGAATGAAAGCATAAGATAAAACAACACACTTTCTTTCTTTCTTTCTTTCGCAAAACAAGAGACACTGTTCAAGCCGTATCTTTCTCCTGACATTACACTTAAAAAATTGCAGAATCAGAAGCTCTTCGTTTGTTTCCATTTAGATCTGACTGGAATTCAGAAGTCAAAAATAGTTCTCACGTTTATTCTTACATTAAAATATATATATTCCTGTTCGTTTGTGGACAATATCTATGTATCTAGCAATGGTATGCTGCAGAAATACTTCCCACATTTAAAACTGTTAGTTACATGGAACAAGTGAACTTAGCAAGTGGTTATGGTGGCTCCATCTAGCTAGTATATTACCGTTTTTGTTTGTCTCATATGATCAGTTATAATAATGGCTTAGACTGGTGTACACCGTACATTTGTAGTTGAAACGTTTTTTTTTAAGACTGGTGAATCTGGGATTGCTACACAGAGAGCTTTGGGTGCTAATTTCATGTTATGTTAGAATGATGCTGTTCCAGAAAAAAATGATACTGCTGTGGATTGAAAATTTCAGAACCGCAAGTTGATCAGGGAATCCCCGTGGCCTCATAACAAACCTGCTAGGCTGTGACATCGTAGTAAGTGAGTTCGAATTCCAATCACATTATTACGTTCACTTTCGGATACCCATGGGGAAATGTATGAACCCCCTTATCCACCCCAGTTAGGGGATAATTAGTACCACTGGTATTCTTCTACAAGTATAGCTTTGGCATTAAATAACTCTCGAGGGTTGATATTCCATTAAAACAAAGAGACCAACGAAACACAGGTTTATCGATAAAAAGAAAGTCACCAAGAAGATCTCATGATGTCCAAACTCTCGAAAATAATTAGACTCTTGGGCAATCTCGAACACATTCACCCTGTAAACATGCTTCTGCTTTGGGATTATCTGATTGAACAAAAAATAGTTAGACATTAGCTAGATGGAGCTACTATAGTCACTTTCCGAAATTAACTTGCACCATACAAGTGACAGTTTAAAATGTGGAAGGTATTTCTGTCACACCTGTATTGCTTGCTTATCTATTAAAATTTTTTGCATGGCCATGAAAGAAACAGCTTAGCATTATCCTGATGAAATATTACGCCATTCCTAGAAACTAAATCTTGTTGCTTTTCGTCAACTGAGGCCGTTATTTTTTTTTATTCGGATCAGTACTTGTTCGGATCAATCATATGGTACTTCAGAAGAAGCTTATAGTAGAGAACTTTAAATCCCACCATATGCAGAATCAACTTTGAAGATTTCCTTTAGATACGACTTGAGCTTGTTCCTTTCAGTTACCTTGTGATTTCTTACTATTCCTGTCGTTTCCAGTTATCGTTGTCTGTAACTATTTGTTTCACAAGAGAACATATCAAAATTAATTACATAAAGCCAGTGGAATAGAGCCAATGGACAAAAACCGTAACCAATCAAAATGCTATTTAAAATAGTCGGAAAATGAAATTGCTAAAGAATTGGGGAAAATTCAATGAAAACTAATGAGAGTTAAAGAAATAACAAAGTCCCCTGAATGTTACTGATTGTTTGTTTGTTAGTTTGATGACATATCAACCTTTGTGGGTTATCAAATGCCAAACCCGTAGTAAGAGAGATAAGGGAAATTTATACCTTTCAAAGGGTATTAGTCTGAACGTGAACGTAATAGTGCGAGTGAAATTCGAACACGCTTACCAGCCCGTTAGCCATTACTCCAAGAGGATTCCCCCTGAAAGTTATTGGTTATCGCATTTACTTGATAAAAGCTGCAGAGTTAACCGACCACAATCTTATATTTAAAGCAAGAGGTTGTCGACTAAAAAGATCTTCAACTGCGAACGTAAATAATATATCGAGTGGGAAATTATAAACAGTAAAATAGCGCTTTGAGTTTTACAAACTAATGGACTGTATACGGTTTCGTTTGGCTTCATTAGGTTTTGAGGTATATCAACAATTGTAGTTTATTTAATGCCTAATCCTCTTTATACATATATATCAAATATATGATTTGTATGAATTTTGTGGATAAAGCTTTTTAAACGAGCCTACGCTTATTTTTTGCTTGCAGTTAATGTGTTTCAAGTATGTCTATCTGATACTAATAATTCTATTAATTGTTAATTAATTATTTGTTTGGACAAAGTTAAATGATTTCATGTATTGCTATGTAACAGTAACAATTTAATTCGAGTCACTAATTTCCGCACATTTAAATGGATGTACATATGATTGATATATGAATAGTTTGTAGGAAATCTCATTTTTAAATGGGTTAGAACCATATTTACCAACCACTCCGCTCGGGCAGGATATGACACAAGGTCAATTTTTAAGCGGAGTTTAACAGGTCTGAATTCAGAGTTTTCCTACTCCTAGACTAGTTGCCTCACCAAGGCTGAAGTACTCAGTGTGTCCTACTATTAACTCATAGCTGCAGGGAGAATAATTGGATTCATATCTTTCCCAAGAGTATTAGTGCTATGTGAAATTCAGTCAGCCTCGTCCAGGATTTCCTACGACGATAACCATTACACCAGGGTCACATGCACTAAATGAGTTAGAACTAATTTATTTGCACACTAGTATTATTATTGTTTCTACACAGTTAAATGGTTTCAGTTATTGCAAACTAAAACATACAATTCTATTTGATATCAATCATTTGTGTGCAGACTGTGAAGTGGTTGCAGGTATTGCTATTTAACACTAATTATTCTATTCAACACTTATTAGTTTGCACGCAGTTAGATGGTTCCATGTCTTGCTATGTATCATTAATAATTCAATTAAACAACAGTCATTTGTTTATACACTGTTAAATGATCAAACTGTCCTATTTCTAACAATTCAAATTAGCATAAGTAATCTGTTGGCACACAGTTTAAATGTCAAACGGCTCTTTTTAAGCCATAGATAGGACCCTATCAGGTGATACCACTCCAGGTGAGATTGGACCTGGGAACAATGGCATTGAAGGGGTACTCCACATTACCTAGGCTTCAGCATTACTGGAGCCTCATCATCAGATTGTTCAGTGTCATATCAGGACACTCGTTAGGGGATGGGGCTAACAGACTGTATACACTCCTGCGTATGAACATATGCTTGGATATATTATCTATTACAAAACTCGGCAACATTGAAACTCGATTACCAAAAATAGGTAGGAGTTAAAGAATAAGTACACCTCTTATATATATATTACGTATTTCTATTTTCCGTTAAAAAATTATTGCATTTTTATTCTTGTTTACAGAGCTTCAATGCTGAAGGTTTGGTAATAGATAATATCCGTTTTCATTAGACCATGTTTCTCTAGAAATGATAAAAATCTTGGTAGCTTTTTGTTTTAAAGAAAATCAACCTTTTCTGAAAAACATAAGTGTATATCTTTATTCTCGATTATATATATATATATATATATATATATATATATATATATATATATATATATATATATATATATATACATTTTTGATTAAATAACAAAGACCCATTTTTCTATATGATTTTATTAAGATCATTTCATGTTTCCTGATAAGTATCTTGGTTTCAGGTTAGAACTGATGGATGAATTTACCAAAATTATCCCGAGCGCTTTCTGACCTTTCATAGGCCATCATCAGGGGTTGCTTGCATGTATAAAGACTGTTTTTAAAGAGTTTTGAAAGTTTTTAGGTTTTTTATGACATAACAAAATTACGTAAGCGTAGAGTTGGATAAAACTGAGATGCTGATGAATTTAAAAACAGAACGCTATCAATGAAGATAGAATATTATCAAGCAATATGGAATATTTAAAAAAATTCATCCACCAATTACATCCCGAAACCAAGACACTTGAAACTATCATAATAAAATTATATAGACAAAATGTGTCTTCATTATTTAATCAAACATACTTGAATGAAAGACTGTTGCTCAACTACACACACACACACACACACACATATATATATATATATATAGATATATATGTATTCTTATATGATCCAAGGAGGAAATCCAAGGGGTGGGAGTATCCAATTTGAGTGTTCAATATTAACGGCTATTGATGTATAATTAATTTGGGATTAACGATACATCAACACTCAACGTGTAGAGCTAAAAATCTTTTATGTAAAGAAAAAAGAAAAAAAATCACTTTCTTGGTCTCATTATAAATTCATTTCAGGCTCTTATAAGTTCATAAAATTTTAACTTATATATTTTTTCTTATAAAAACCTTCTTCAACAAGGTTCTTCAGCCTTGGTGAGGCAACTAGTCTAGTTGAAGGAAAACTGTGAATTCAAACCTGTTAAACTCCGCTAAAAATTGACCTTGTGTCATATTCTGCCCGAGCGGAGGGGTTGGGTAAATATGATAAAAACCTTCTTCAGATGAGATATTCAAAATTTTGGTTAGTTGTTTTCATTTTGCTTCCTTAAGAGAATGGAATTTAAAAAAATTATTTATTTTTGATTTTCAAAATTTAAATAATTTATTTTTATTTATCAAACAAGAAAAAAATTAATGAAAGTTGAAAATATCATATCTACTATCATTTTTCATATATATATTCTGAAAAACCCCGTTACCCCTAATTTACATACTACAGAATATTAAGAAATTAAAAAACCTAATCCAGGAACAAGTAATTCTCGGTCCGTGACTTTAAAAAAATCTATAGAAAAAGTTTAAATTCTATTTTTATTGAGACTATTATGTTTTATCAATATTAAAAAATATAAGGAAAAATAATTAGATTATAAAATCTACTTTTAGTTATTCAAAATATCGTAAGAATTCAAGTTATTTATATTAAGAAAAATATAGGAAGTAATTTCGAAGTCTTGTCACATTATTACATTCACCTTCCAACTATTACCCCTAGGAAAGGCATGACTCTTCTTATCTCCCAACTATGGTTTAAGTAGTACCACTGCTGTTCTTTTAGGATGGTTGGGCATTAAATAACCTACGAAAGTTGATATATCATTAAACCAAGAACATGATATATATATATATATATGTGTGTGTGTGTGTGTGTGTGTGTGTGTGTGTGTGTGTATCGAGACAGGATTTTATCTTTACATTGCAAATATATGTATACATAATACAAATGAACATCTACACAAGCACTTACAAGGGTTGGCTTAAAAGTTCATAGTTTAAAATAAATACGATGACATGATATCTGCAATTGATGACTTTTTTCCAATGCAATCGAAGCACTGCAACACTGATGAAAAAAGTGTGTGGATCGCAAGGAGACAATACTAACAAAAAAAACCCTAATTTGGTCCCATCCCACGAGAATATCTTGGTCAACCTATAAATTTTTCAGACGACTGTCGTACGAACTTATTCCACACACACACACACACACACACACACACATATATATACTTCTTGTATGATTCTGGTAAAATGACACGGATATGTACCGATTGATGGGTTCTTCAATTTTGATTAAAAGTTCAGTATCTCTCTGTTGAGATAAAGATTTTGCCCGCAAGAATTTCTCTTAAAGATCTGAGTATATTTACCTGTGGAAATCATGCGGTTATTTAAAAAGGTATAAGATAAAGCATACAGTCACAACTCTTCTTTATCTCTTTATATATATATATATATATATATATATATATATATATATATATATATATATATATATATATATATTTGTGCGTGTGTGTGTGTGTTTGTGTTTGCATGTGTGTGTATATTACAAGTTAAAGGCTGAAATATATATATACGAAAAAAATTGAAGGAATAAACATGTTTCGTTAAAAACTATATAAGTTTCTTTTTAGCGTTGATTTTCTTCTGATCAACTCACTTTAAGGGTATATAATCCTTCATTGGTTATTTAATACCAAAGCCATACTTGTAGAAGAACAGCAGCAATACTATTAAACCTCTAGCTGGTGTTGATAAGTGGTTTCATGCCTTTAATAAGGGTATTAGTCCGAAATTGAACCAAATAGCGTGACGCGAGTTCGAACTAGTTAACTTCGTGGCCGTAGTCAAGCACTTAATCCATTACGCCAAGTGTTGCATACACAGAAGAAGAAGAACAACAACGCTGATGTATAAAAATATAATCTGCTTCTTTTCTTTTTTTTACCTCAAATGTACGAATGGGTAAAGTAAGAGGTATTCGAAAACAGCTGAAATGCACACACAGAAGCGCGTTTTTTCAGTGAAACCTCTCAGCCATTCTGCTTCGTTCTGCCTCGGTCGAAATTTTCTTCAGTTTATATAAATTTTGGAACGCCCACGCAATCCTAATGGTCACATTTCCTGCCTACGCGTTGTACGTGAACAAGCCTCTTGTCAAGCATGCAACTTATGTGGCATTTCCGCTGAGGAAATGCCTGCGGCCAGTTTACTTTAGGAAACAGGTACAATGCCTGTTTTTCTGCTTCCAACGTCCGACACTTCTAGCATGCCACCCACGCAATTTACGCGGTATTTCAACTGGGGCATCTGCGTCCTGTTTACTTTAGGAAGCAGGTATACTTCCAGTTGTGCCACTCACGCAATTTACGTGGCATGTTAAAAGAGGTCATTATTCCACACAAAAGAACTCCCACTTACAAGTTCTAAGTTTATTTCAGTTTTATAGAAACAATTGCCCGAATAATTCACCTTGAACGATCTATGAAATGATTTATATTTTCCCAGATGTTATTAATTCGTCTAAAATACAGTGAGACTTTTAATATCTGCAACACTTTATATTTAGAGTGAAGAGATAATTTGAATATTTGTAGTTTTTAGTGTTTTGTTGAATTAGAATTTTTAATTTAACTCATCGTGTACCCTGGTGTACCCATCGTGTACACTTGTGTACCCATCGAATACACTTGTGTCGGGTCTGATTGGATGGGTGAACATTCGTGTATTTTATTTTAGTCATTAAATATATCTAGTACTCTAGTTATCAGGATAAATGTTTTTTTCTTACGAAGTGATTTTTTTGATAATTAAGACTTGTACTGTTTGTAATTTTTTTAAAGCATAGGTTATTAATAAATTCTTCCGATGACTACTTTACATTCATCAGTGTTTCTTTCAACAAAGCCCGAATTAGATGATAAATCTAGGTTCAGGCATGGTTTCGGGACCGAAGCATCATTACTATGATGTTTTTAATTCAGGTTATATTGCTGGATTGTGTTAGGGTGCAGCATTCTTCTAATGCTGTTTAGAATAAAGTAGCCTTGCATTTTATCTTGAGTGATGAGAGATATATTGTCCTATCGATAGCAGGTTAATCAGCATAAAGATATTGTTGTTGTATGACTATTATTATTATTATTATTATCACGCCAACGTCAGCTGAAGGTTTTTCACTGGAATCTGAAGGACAGTAAATCTCGAATCCCCCGGATTCTTCTCAGTATTCTGACTGATCTTAATAATGCTGTAGGCTGGATGGTGTACTCTTGTCCTCTTATCTCAAAGTCTTCTAGTTCTTTTCCCAATCCTTTAGGAATTGAGATAGAAACAAATCACCTAATCTTGCTCAGACAACCAAACCTAGTGATAGTCAACATAAAAGAGAACTTGTTGAATTGCGGATTTGATCTTTCACAGGTGTTTGAGTGACAGCAAGTTTCCTCAATCTCCAGGACTCATCTCAGTATTCTGGCCGTTCTCAACAATGTTGTAGTTTGGATAATCTCCACTCGTCCTCCAAATTCCAAGTTCTCCAGTCCCTTTAATAGTCCTTGAGTTACTGTACCGAGTGCACTAATCACAATTGTTATAATCGTCACTTTTATGTTCCATAGTTTTTTAAAATTTCCTAGCAAGGTCGAGGTACTTATCCTTCTTTTCACTTTCTTTCAGTTTTATTCTGTGGTCAGTCGGTATTATTATCATTATTATCATTATTTTAATTTTTATTTACTCTTTTAGAGTTTTACACATCAGTATTAGTTGACAGTCTTTCACTGGAATTTGAATGACAGCAAGTTTCCTCAAGTCTCCAAGACTCTTCTCAGTATGCTGGCCCTTCTCAGTAATGCTGTTATTTGGATAGTCTCTACCTGTCCGTCAATTTTCAAGTTCTCTATGCCTTTTAATAATCCTTTAAGTATTGCGCCAAAAGCACCAATCACAATTGGTTCAATCGTCACTTTCATGTTCCACAGCAAGGTCGAGGTTCTTATCCTTCTTTTCACATTCTTTCAGTTTTATTTTGTGGTCATCTGAGACAACAAAGTCGACAATTTTGCAAATTCTCTTTTTATTGTTAATTATGATAAGGTCTGGTCTTCTGGCCGAGATTAGGTGATCCATGTGTATGTCAAAGTCCCATAGGAGTTTATGTGTATCATTTTCTAGGACAGATGCTGGGTTGTGCATATACCATTTGTTAGTGTGGTCAAATTTAAATGTCCTACACATTTCCCAGTGGATCACCTTGCCGACCCAGTCGTGTCTCGCCTTATACTCCCTCTGTGCTAATTTGCTGCATTCGCTTATTATGTGATTGATCGTTTCACCTCTGTCACCGCATTTGCTATTTTATTGAGTCTTGTCTATTCTCGCTTTGATATGATTGGTTCTTATGGCGTTGTCCTGTGCTGCTATTAAGAGAGATTCCGTTTCTCTTTTAAGATTACCTTTTCTTAGCCAGGTCGAGGTTTTCTCGTGTGAGATGGTGTTTATTAATCGTTTAATGCGGCCATAGAGTTGTTTTTTCCCATTTTTGTTTTCAAGTTATTGTCATTCTATCGTCTATCGTGTTATTGGTATCTTTTTCTGATGGCTGTAATCAGTCCGCGTTCGAGTTTTTCTACGTAGTCTTCGAGCCGTTGTATCGATGTATCAACGTTGTCTTCGATGCTGGCAAGTCCTCTTCGTCCCTCCTTTCTAGATACATATAGTCTGCCAACGTCGTCTCTGGGATGTAATGCCTTATGCATGGTCATTATTTATTATTATTATAATATTCTGGCGATTTTTTCACGTAAATCTTAGCTGATGGTCTATCTCTGGAGTCTGAGAGACAGCAAGTCTCCTCCGGTCTCCAGGACTCTTCTTAGTATTCTGTCCGATCTCAACGATGCTGTAGTTTGAATGGTCTCCCATCATCCCCCAATTTCTAGCTCTTCCAGTCCTCTTGCGAAGCTTTTGGAGAGCAATCCAATCGGTATCACCGTAACCTTCATGTTCCACAGCCTTTTTAGTTCTCTGGCAAGGTCAAAGTACTTGTTCTTTTCGTTTTCTTGGTTTTTTACTCTGTGGTCATTTGGGATAGCAAATTCTATTTTTTTCGATTAATCATCATTAGTTCTGGTCTTCTGGCCGAGATTTAGTGATCTGTTTGTATCTCAAAACATCATCATTATTATTAGTAAAATCTCTTAATGGACAAGTAAATGTATATATATAATATTGGTCTTATCTAATACAGATTTTGTGATTCGGTATTAGTGACTATAAAGTTTAAAGTTTCCAAGTTTTTAATTTTACATTTTATATGATTTTAATCATTCAACAATATGTATCTACGCATGTTCTTTATAGATCTTTCCTCTACTAGCAGACATCAGAACAGGAAGAAAATTCATTGGCAAATTAATAAAAATCGATTGATATATAAGTGTTCCAATCAATGAAATCTTTTCATAATGACGTATATGAATGTTTACTTCTTTTTTACATTCTTTACCCATCTACACCCTCTCTTTCTCTCTCATATGCCCAATGACACACTGATCCACATATTGACAGTTCTTTCATTTGCAAGGCTTCACTGAACGTAAGTTAAAATTCTGAGGATATAATAAAGCAGTAATTATAATTAATGTCAACCACCAACCGCTTCGCTTTGTTCATCCAGACACTTGTTCGATTCAAGCGGATATTCATTAATACAAGTGAATTCAAAGAATTCTTGTTTTTTTTTATGAAGGCTGGAAAATCTTTTGAAAGTTAATTTATTTTTCTTTTTTTTTTTTTTTTTTCTGGGAAATTGTAAAAGTCACACATGAAGGAGTCACTACATTTCTTACGAACTGTACAATCAAATTCACACATACAATAATAGAATATCGTCTTATAGAGAAAACGTCTTATAATTCAATAAATAGTGGAGGGGGGCGCTAAAAAAATCAAAATGCTTTTTTTTCAGAATTTTTTTCTAGATATGTAAACTCTACATTGTTTGAAATTGTTTCATAAGAAATTTTAAAAAAATTTCACAGGAATATTTGTTTTGAGGCTATTCAAAATGGCATCAAAACAAACTGAGTGCTCCAAGCTTGAAGAGAGGCTTGTCATCAAATTTTTCTTGCTGAGAAGGGCAAACCACATGAAAATTACATAAGAATGTGCGACATATACGGACAAGTATGTTTTTGTAAAAACAACTCAGCCTGAATTTGAAATACAATCCACCGAGTGGAAACACGCTGACTTTTCGATAAAGAAAAAGTTCTAGGCGCAGTGATCAGTAATGAAGATTATGCAGATAATCTTCTGAGACATGAAAAGACCCTTCACTCTTGATTTTCTTTAAAAAGATACAGCTGTTAATTATGTTTCCTATTGCCAACTTCTTTGGTAAATTCATCTTCTTTATTGAATGACTATTGTACATATCATGCTCGGTCTATAGAAACTTGATTATCTACTTTTTTCCAACTGAATATTGTATAAGATATATAAGATTATAGCATTTTATGGTGGCCTTAATTCCACTATTTATTGGTTTTATAACTTCTCGCTCTGCTATTATAGCATTATATACTATTTTTAGGCAATACACACACACACACACACACACACACACACACACACACACACACACACACACACACACACACACACACACACACACACACACACATATATATATATATGTATATATATATATAATGCAAAGCTCTCCGAACGAATTGAGAACTCTGGTATCCGGTAAGGTATAAAGATGTAAACAAACGAAAGCTATTACTGAATGCCTAATAATTCCCGAGCTGACGTAGTTCGCTTGTGGGCAGAGCGGTATGATACTAAGTCTTACGTAAAGTTGGGCGGGTTTTGATCCCAGCTTCAAGTATCCTACGTGTCTAGCCACACTAAAGAGTTCTGATAGAACGGAACAGTCTGTCTGTGGATGACAATATATATATATATATATATATATATATATATATATATATATATATATATATATATATTATTTACTTATATATATATATATATATATATATATATATATATATATATATATAAGTAAACAATGGAGTTTCCCACTGTCTTCACAGTCTTTGGTGTGCATAGGGGGATATATTGTAAAAAATCAGACCTAAGTTGACTGTAGAGTAGCCGTGAAAGGATTTTCTATACATTGTCTTTGGGATAAATTGTGTTTTTAGATAAAAAAAAAATACTTTTTTAACTTCAAAGATGTAATGGTATTGAAAAGGGGCTTTAATTTTGTTGCTTATTTTCTGGTCACTACGATATTCATAAATTCTTTTCTGTCACCGATGAATTTTTTCAAGTATTTCTCTCTGGCTTTTTCCTAAATTTCAGATATTAAATTGTTTTTTTTTGTCTTGTTAGTAATTCATTTATAGTTGTTCTGGAGGTATTGACTTCTATATTGAAATAGGTTAGATTTATTGGGAATATTATGTATCTATTATTTATATCATTGTTTTAAATTTCCTTTTCCTTTGTTTTTCGTTCTGTTCATTTTGCATTAGTTTCTTTTGGGAATATTACTAGAATAGTAGAAGTTTGTTTTCATGTCTCTATTTGGAATTAAGCACTGATTTTTTTGTTTAAGACTATGGTATCATAAGAAAATTATTTTTGCAATTATGAACCCCAGGCGAAAATCTACAACGTCATATATCAAGATACCACGGAATCCAAAGGAAATCCAGAAAAATGAATATCGTCGTAGCAGAAGTTCGATGGAAACAGACGTTTTAAATTAAAACTATTTTAGCTGGAAGAAAAATGCAGACAACACAAATCATATAGGGGACCTGAAACACCAGCTAAAATACACTAATAAAAACAAGAAGATGAGACTAACTGCAGCTACTTCAAAACATGGTAACCTTTTTCCGAAGAAGAAAATTGTAATAAATCAAAATGAACCGAAAATGATATAAGGATTATATATCCACAAAGGTTGTCAGCAACGAGAGTTACAAATATTCACTAAACATATAAGTAAGGAGTAAAGTTTGCAAACTTAGTTGAGGGCAACCCGAAGGCTCCATTTTCAATAGTTACGACACCGAGGTGTAGAGGAGGGCGCTACTCCATTCCCTGGATTGTTCCACTTTACTCCCGATAAGAAACTTATAATGCTGAGTATTAAGCAAGGAGGTATCAATTACCATTTAAAAAGATTTTGGTATGACGCGACCTGCGATTGAACTCCGGTCTCCCAGACCATTGGCGAACTCTCTACCAACTAGACCAAAGAACCGGTCATTCATTGCTCTACTTTACTCTTGATCCTTACCTTATAATGCTGAGTGTTAAGCAAGGTGGCATCAAGTACCATTTTTTTAGTTTTTGGAATGATTCGACCTGGGATTGAACTCCGGTCTCCCAGACCATTCGCGAACACTCTACTCATAAGGCCAATGGCCCAGTAAACATATAAAGTGTGCATATATTACTAGCACTTGTATGGTGCTTTTCCATGTAGTCCGAATCGAGATTAATGTATTTGCTGGATCAGTAGATGAATAAATAAGTAACCACGTTCTCTTTAAAATTGATTTTGGACCCAACGTGCTGACATTCTTCGATGTCTCAGTTTCATATGGCCGACTTCAGAGGCCGTTGTCTTCAGAGGATTAAATTTCACAACCATACAACGCAGTTTGTACGATTTATCCACTTAAATCAAATTTTCAACGTGCACAGTCATATCTTCTATTGTTGAATGAAGACACCCTTCACGAAGATTATTACACCTATCTATTAACACACTACATAAAACGAACACATGGTGGTGCCCGTGGTGTAATGGTTATCGTCGTCGAAAATGGACACAGCGACACGAGTTCAAATCCTGGACGAGGCTGATTGCAAATCACATAGCAAAGGAAAGGTATAAATCCTATTATTCTCCCTCCAGCTACGTGTAAACTTTAGGGTAGACTGGGTTCTTTAGCCTTCGTAAGGCAACCAATTTAGGTGAAGGAAAACTCAGAATTCAAACCTGTTAAACTCTGCTTAAAAATTAACCTTGCGTCAAATCTTGCCCGTGTGGAGGGACTGGTAAAAAAGGGCACCTCGGCTGGTGTAATGGTTCGCAAGCTAGACTAGCAAAACTTCACGAGTGAGTTCGAGTCTCACAGGGTACTCCATTCATACAGCCTTGTATTACATCTAAGCTAAAAGCTTAGTGAATTACGACATAAAACCAACACTAGAGACCTTTTTATTAAATACTCACAATATACAGTAAAAAGTTTTCAGCGAAATTCTGTTGTATTATTTCATTTGGCATGCAAAAATATTATAATACGTCAAAGCTCTGTGTTTATCCTCTCGGTTATGATCGCAATCATTTTTTATAACATCAATACGCACGCGTTCTTTTTACAATATTGCACATCCCTTACTTTGTGGTTACAGCTTTCAAAATGCTTTAATTCCAGGGGAGTGTCCTCGTCGTGTAATGGTTAAAGCGATGGACTGCAGAATCATAGTAAGCGAGTTCAAACTCCAGTCGCGCTATTACGTTCACTTTCGGACAAATACCCTTGGGGAAAGGTATGAACCCTCATATCCTCCCAGCTATGGATTAAATAGTACCACTACTGTCTATCTTGAAGGACTTGGCATTAAGATTTGGCATTGAATAACCTGCAAAGTTTGATATGCCATTTAACAAAGAAACCAAACCAAACCTTTAATTCCAGATTTAAATCGAATTATACCTATCAGTACCTTATTCTTCGAACACCTCACCAATATATATATATATATATATATATATATATATATATATATATATATATATATATATAGTATTGTTTGGTCCAGTTAAACCGGAGTTGGGAGTAATTCCATCAGGACAAGAAATTATTCATGAGTGAATATTTAAATTTTCCTGGTAAAGAGCTCAATGTTACAATAATACAGAGCAACAAATTTTTTAAGAAAAACCACAAACCCGGTCACATATGATTATAAATTTATTTCCATCTTGTTACGCATTTTTGAAATATCCAAAAACACGAAAAAAAATTAACAGGACTTCTTCAGATCTTTTAGATAAAAAAACTAGAATAGACACAGAAAAAGTGGGAAGGGATGGAAGAGGGGTGAAGAGTTATCTCCTCATTAAGCCCACTTCCGTTTTAAATTTTAATTTCGGTTAGAAATGTAGTAAATTTATTTAAAAAATTTATTTATTTTTTAATTTTTTAATTACATTTTGACCTAAATTACAGATTTTATATTAAATTAGATTTAAACTTTAATCAATAACCTTACGTAATGATACAGTAATAATTATATTAAACTAAAACAAATATTTAATTTATTTAGAATATTTAAAAATTTCAAAATTATTTAGAAACCATTAATCAGTTACACTTTTTATGAGTAGTACGTATGTATTATATGCTTTTTCACAATTTTCTATCTAACATTTTATTTTATTTATTCATTTACATTAATTCTCAATTTAACTCTATGCTTTAAAAAATTTTTTTTGTTAATTATCTATAGTTTAAATTTAGCCCTATGTCTACACCTAGCCATTAATTCACTTCTCTTATTTAATAATTTTTTTGGCTCTGGAAAAAGCAAAATGTGGATTTTTACCTCAAGACACAGATTGCACCTACTATCGAAATACTTTGGGGTATTAGACCTTTTTAATATGGACCATTGAATGTCAGGGGTTAACCCTTTATTTTTCAATCCCCAATAATGTTTAGATAGAGCAGTTTGATTTTTTTGATGCTCATGGGAGAAGGAAAATTTATGATTTCCATACCTAACCTTCCAATTAGTGGACGAAATGCCAAAATAAGATTTCCTATCAATTATGTCCTCTTTTGGATAAATAATAGCTTGATATACTACATTATCTAAATTACACAAACCATTCATAGGACAATCACTTCGAGATTTACAATTACATTCTATTTTTTTACTATTAATATTATTATTTTTAGGTATTTAAAAGAAGATATAACAAACGAGCTTAATAAAGAAAATAATAATTACGATCAAAAAAATAAAAATAGAAAAAGGAAAATTATATGGTTTAACCCCCCTTTTTGTAAACTAACAAATATAGATGTAGGGTAAATATTTTTGAGACTGATAGATAAGCATTTTAAACAAGATAATGTATTACATAAAATATTTAATTGAAAAACCTTGAAAATAAGTTATTCTTGCACTAAAAAATATTTCTCAAAAAATAAATAGTTATAATAATGAAATAATTAATGAATTTCATAACCGAGTAAATAATAATAATATTAATAGTAAAAAAATAGAATGTAATTTTTATATAGGAAGTACCATCAGACCTCTCCACATCAGGATTAAAGAACACCTCAACACACGTGCATCCTGATTCTATAAACATTTAATTAAATGCAAAAATTATGATAATATTTTTTCCATTAAAATATAAGCAAGAGTACGTAATGTTGGTAATCTTAGAATCAATGGGGCTTTATTAATAGCTAATTTACTCCCCCAGATTAACAGTAGATTAGAATTAAATACTGAATATATCATTAATTAACATGTCCATTTTAAATATATATTTTAGTTAAAAAATAAAATAAAATAATAATAGAGTAAAAATAAATTAAAAATAAATAAAATGAAATTGATTAGGACAACTGAAGTCACGTTCTATTCTGCATGGCGTTTAAACACCCCCACGTGGCACCATGTTTACAAAGTTTAAAAAAATTTAAACATCCAACATCGTGTTCTTTTATAAAAAAAGTCTTTGACGACGAAGTTTTACTTTGAAATTAATTAGACTCAAATAATTATTATTTCGCATTGTAATAGCCCTCTAAATTTATTCAAGACCAATTAAAGACACTTTTATCTGAAAACATCATTCATTTGATTAATGGATTTACTACTCCAACATTCTACTCAGCTTTTCCTATAGCATATCAACTCATTTAAAAATATCATTAAAAACTTAAAAAAAAAAAAAAAAAAACTTTTCTTTTCCACAAAAACTTTTCTCTCCTGATGATGACCCCAGGTCAAAACTAGTTAAGAACATTTAGAAATAAACAACATAAAAGAAATATTCTTATTTGTCTCCTCACCTTTGTTCCTATATATATATATATATATATATATATATATATATATATATATATATATATATATAAATATATATATAATTTTTCTAAAGCCTAGCCCAAAAACTTGTATTTCAAGTCAAGCAAACACTTACCCTTTCATCTTTAAATGGTTTCTTACTTCCAGCATTCGAGGTTTATTCGTGTATCTCGTCGCAAATACAAACTTATTGATTTATACATTGATCATAGTGTTATATTAGATATATTAAAATGATAGAAAATATAGATAATCTCTAAAAGAACGCATACATAATGCAAACATTTTTCAATACTTTGACAGGGAAAAGAGACAGAAAAGAAGATTGTAAAACAAGCAAAACTTGATAATGAACTCTCCAAAATTTATATCTGTTGAAGAGAGAGTGGAGAGAGAGAGAAAGAGTTAATTCTTACTTACTATGTAAGATCGAACCCCATTTGTAAACTCCCCAGGTAGATCACACTGACGGAACAATATGATCTAAGGCAGGATTGGCGATTCATACACCAGCAATCTCTTAATACTTTGTGGAAACTATGTCATGTATAAAGTGGTTTGTCCAAAAATAATGATATATATATATGTTATAAGAGTCTACAAAATCTGACATGCAATGTAATTAAGCTAAACTACTAGTACCACGTATATCCTCACTGGTCGAGAGTGTTTGCTGAAATGTTAAAGGTGCCACATAACCAGGTGTTGCAATATCATTTTCAAGGCAACAAAGAGTTGCTGTGAAGCTGCCAATAAAAATTTCGTATTCAAAACAACACATTCTGTTAAAAGAAGGAAAAATTCCGCGGGTTACTCATACAGTTCGTCATTGTTTTGATAGTTGCACAAACTGGATCATCACTGTAGATTTAGAAAATTATCTGACCCTTTCACCTGAGATAACGTAAACTGTCCAACGTTTTGATCCAGTGATCTGGACAATTCATTTAAAAAGAGTAGAGGTAATAAAATTATTTCTTTTGCGTGAAATATTGACTGTAGGTATTAACATAAACTGGAAATATACAAAGATCTGCGAGGGAAGAATATATACCCCCCACAAAAAAACAAAAACAAAAAAACAAAAAACAAAACAAGGCAAAAAAAAACCCCAATAAAGAACGGACAACAGATATATTTCCCATTTAGGGTTCATGCCGAGGTTTGATTGCTAAGCCCTACTTTTTATACCTGAGTAAACCCGTCTTGTAACGAGCAAAAAATAGAAAATTTAGGAAGAACCTCCAAGATCAAGCAGAAGTTGCGTCTGCTTGCAATCTGGTACTTCCGAACTCGGATGTAAAATCAACAAATCCTGTGGGTATAGTGATGTATTGCTGTGGCGCCCGAGGTTAGTAATGATGCTGTTTTAGTCCAAAAACTCTGCTTGACTCCAGAGACTTCAGTTAATGAAGACTTTGTTGTTAGCTGTGATGCTGTTGTCTAAGCAGTTTTAGTTGCATGAATTCATCACACACACACACACACACACACACACACACACACACACACACACACACACACACACTTATATATAATATGCGAGTGTATATGCAATGAGTGAAATGGTATCAATGTGAAGGAGTTATTTCTAATACATATGCATATATATATACAAAAATCTTTGTCGTTTTAGGCTAAAATTAATTTTGGAAAAATAATTATAATATTTTGCCTTTGAAGAACGGAAATTTATACTTAAGTGCTCCCGAAAATGTGTAAGCATGTCCTAAAATGATAATTAAAAAAAAGACAAAATGCGTATTGATGTCTTAACAACAGCTCTTTATCTATATTAGTAATTGGGAAGGATTTGTTTGTCTGTCCTTCATAGAATATCAAACAAAAACAAATAAAAGAACTAACAAAAACAATAAGCAGTTTTATAAATGATGGAGATATAGGTTATATCAAATATAAAGATAATATAAAATTATCGTAACGGAATATCACTTTTGTGAGATAATATAAAAATATGATTCATAAATCTATTTTTTCGATTTGTGAATTTAGCGAAGGGTTACAAAAGGTTATTCTTAATATACGAGGATCATTAAATAAGTTTCCAGTCTTTTTTCGTATGGGCACTTTTATTAATAGTACACACATGAAACTCTAGTCCCCTTCGAAGTAATCTGCTCCGGCTGCAATGCACTTGTTGTACCGTTCCAACAACTTCTAGAAGGCCCCATCGAAGTCCTCTTATGTGAGCGTGTCAATGACCCTCGTCACAGCCCCTTTCGTCTCCTCAATTGTCTCATAACGACAGCCTCTGAGCTTAGGGAATAACCAAAAGTCACAGGGAGCAAGGTCTGGACTATAGGGAGGCTGAGGAACTGTGTTGATGCCCATCTTGGTCAAATAGTCTGTGAGAAGGATGGAGTTGTGGACTGGTGTATTGTCCTGGTGGAAATGCCACTTAGCCGATTTGAAGAGTGCTGGCCTCTTCCGACGGAATCTCTTCCTAAACTCCCTTAAAACCTCAACTTAGTAACCCTAACCCTAACCCTTTGGCCAATCAACTCTGGTGTATTGACTTCCTTACTCGTCCTACACCTCTTATCATCCCTCACAGACTCCCTGCCTTCCTTGAATCTCTTATGTCACTCAAAAATTATTTTTGAACTTCACCAGCTGTGACAATCAGGCTTTAGTAGGGTGTATTCCGATTGCTGCTGTAGCTGTTCATTTGAAGCTGAAATCATAAAAATTGGTCAGTCATTTCATAAAATGTATAGCAATAACATAGTGAATTTTCAAGAGTCTACAAGAATTTTAAATGCCTGTACAAAAAAGTCTGGAAACTTATTCCAGGCACCACGTAAATTGAAAATAACCTTTTGTAACACTTCGGTGTAAATATTTAATTCATAACGAAGATTATAAAATAAATCACAATCCAAATCTTACAACGTAGACGGGTACTCAACTATCATAAAATAGTTTGCGATGCTAAGAGAGAGAGAGAGAGAGAGAGAGAGAGAGAGAGAGAGAGAGAGAGAGAGAGAGAGAATAAGTAGAAATGAATAGAATATATTCATCAAGTTTAATGTCATTGAGTGAAGATAGAATTCTACAGAAATGTCTTTGCCTTGTGAAACAAGGTTTCTTTCTAATCATTGTTCAATGGGTGGGGCCCTACAAGGGAAGAGTTGACGATTTGTGCTCTTGATCAATTACTGAAGGCTAATGGACGAGTCCTATGCTGTAGAGACTAAAATGCTTGAGTCTGTCCATGCCATGTTTCCATGATCACGTTCCAAGTGTTTTCCGTTTCGCGATTCGGACACAAACAGCTGAAAGTGTTTGAACAGCAACCAAAGCTCTATTCTTTATTGTTTCGTTTTAGTGAGATTCTGTTTCTCGGATTCTTGGTTTCATGATAAAAACAATATTAATAACAGGCTGTCCCCAAGCTACATAATATTAATTCCCATTATTGTTTGTGTCATTGCAATTTTGAAGTGTTTACTAAAGTTTGGTAGCAGAGAAACGAAAAATCAAGCCAAAACGAAAGTGTATTTGGGAACCTTATATTTCTACCGAAAGAAGAAAACGATAACAGGATTTTTAAAAAATTCTTTGCACATTTATAATCGCACTGTTTTGGCCCGAAGCACAAAGAAGTATATAAAAAGCAATACATCCGCCTTTCTTTTTAACCTGGTAAATAGGCTACAAACAACCATGCAACATTATTTATGGAATGTATTTTCGAATATCTGGTATCTTTAACATTCGAACAAAAATAGAAGCGCTTGTATATATATATATATATATATATATATATATATATATATATATATATAAAGATTATAATACTTGAAAAATAAAACTAGGCGACTGTTGGTTCCTGTTATGATAATAGCTAACGATATTATCAATGTTTCTATTTCTGAAATTCGTATTTCATAGTTATTTCTGTTTTATCAAAAATTTGGATGATTTGAAAATGACGTTTAGCTAATAATTAGGCCGGAAATTAAGTGATTATCTAAGTTGAACATTTTAGTGTAATGATTTAATAAAGATACCACTATGATGAGGTGTTTTTGCTGGTTCATGCTTATATATATATATATATATATATATATATATATATATATATAGATATATGGGAATGATTCAATTTGAGTACATATAATAGAATTTTTATAAATCTCCAGGAGTGTTCAATGTATAAAATAAGCATCATTATATATATATATATATATATATATATATATATATATATATATATATATATATATTACAACCCAACTATTAAACGTAATGAACCAATTTTCAGATGCCACCATCAAAATAGATTTAAACTCACGTGAAAAAGGTCAATAACAGAAAAATTAAAATTATGGAGGTGCTCATGGTGTGGTGGTTATCGTCGTGGGAAATGGACACGGCGACACGAGTTCAAATCCTGGACCAGACTGCATTTCACATAGCACTAATACCCTTGGGAAAGGTATGAATCCAATTATTCTCCCTCCAGTTATTGGTAAATAGTAGGGCAGACTAGGTTCAGCCTTCGTAAGGCAAGTAGTCTTGGAGAAGGAAAACTCTGAATTCAAACCTGTTAAACTCCGCTCAAAAATTGACCTTGTGTCATATCCTGCCCGAGCGGAGGGGTTAGTAAATATGAATAACAGAAAAATTAATAGTGATAACAATAGTAGAATAAAATTAATTCTATCAGTATTATTATTAATATTATTAGTGATGTAATAACGATAAAAACAATAATAATAATGATGATAAATTAGCAATAATTGTAATAATAGTTACCTTTTGTTATTTATGATATAATTCTTAATGATTAATTATTATAATGATATTAATGATTTTAATCGTAATTACTATTTTGCTCCTTGAGAGCGTTAGCTGATGGTCTTTCATGGGAGTTTTAGTGACAGCAAGTCTCCTCAAGTCTCCCGGATTATTCTGCATATTCTGGTCGATCTTAACAATGCTGAAATTTTGATAGTCTCCACTCATCCTTTTATTTTTGAGCCCTCCAGTCCCTTTACCAATCCTTTGGTGACTGATACCAATTACAATTGGTATCACTGTCACTTTCATGCTCCACCGTTTTTCAATTCCCTTGTAAGGTCGAGGTACTTATCCTTTTTTTCCCTTTCTTTCAATTTAATCAGTGGTCCACTGGGACAGCAAAGTCCACAATTCTGCAAATTCTCTCTTTTTTTGGTTGATTATTATAAGGTTTGGTCTTCCGGCTAAGATCAGGTGATCCGTCTGTATCTTAAAATCCCAGAGAAGTTTGTGGGTCTCATTCCCCAGGACAGATTCTGAGTTGTGCATATACCATTTGTTCGTATGGTCAGATTTCAGTTTCTTGCTCAATTCCCAATGGATCACCTTGCCCACTCAACCGTGTTTAGTCTTACACTCTTTCTGCGCTTATTTGCAGTATTCGCTTGTCATGTGATTGATCGTTTCGTCTCTATCACTACATAACCTACATCTGTTGTTTTGTTACGTCTTATCTATTCTCGCTTTGATATAATTGGTCCTTTTGGCGTTGTTTTGTGCTGATATTAGAAGTGATTCAGTTTCTCTCTTAAGGTTTCCATTTCTTAGCCAAGTCCACGTTTTCTCGTGTGTGATGTCGCTTGTTAGTTGCTTAAAACGTCCATAGAGTTGTTTTTCTTTCCATTTTTGTTTTCTGGTTACTTCCGTTCCTTTGGTTCTCATGTAGTCAGTATTATTTCTGGTGGCTGTATTCAATCTTCCTCCGTGCTTGTGTATGTAGTCTTCGAGTCGTTGTATCGATACGTCAAAGCTATTTTCAATAATGTCAAGTCTTCTTTCCCCTTCTTTTCTTCATACATATAGTCTGTCAACGTCATCTCTGGGGTACAATGCCTTTTGCATGGTCATTAGTTTTCTTGTTCTCTGGTTCATCATCATCATCATTATTATTATCATTATTATTATAAGGAGTCAGAATCCTTTGAAAGAACATTTGTATAATTTTTCTCTCCATTGTGTGATGGCTATCTGAAGAGGTTTATTTCTCATATGATCGAATGCTTGGGTTTTATGGCATATCAACTTTTGTTGGTAATTTAAAGCCAAATCCATTTTTATACTAATAATCAGTTCTTTTTCAAACAATTCAGTTAGCATGTGAACATTTCTAATTCAAGCTATCCAGTTTAGTCGAAAAGTTCTAACTCACACAATTCAGTTTAGTATAAGTATAGTTTTTGTCCACACACGGTTAAGTGTCAAAACAGTTATCTTTTGAATAATTCAATTTAGTATTTGACAGGTTTCATGTCAAAAACAGTTTTATTTCAGACTATGCAGTTTAGCATAAGTACGCAATTTAAATATCAAATCAGTGCTATTACAAGTAATTTAGTTTAACATAAGTACGTAGTTTAGTTCTATTTAAACCATAGAGAGGACTCTATCAGGTGCTACCACTCGAGGGAGCGATGGCAATGAAGGGGTGCTCTGCACTTCCAAAGGTTCAGCATTACTGGAACCTCACCCTCAGATTGTTTATTGTCATATCTAGGACACTCTGCAGAGGTGTTGTTTCTCATATGGAGTGGCCAGCGGAAAAAAATGTATAATAAAATGATGGTCTGTTGAGTTTTTCTAATTATATATATATATATATATATATATATATATATATATATATATATATACACTTCTCCAATATACATATATATATATATATATATATATTGGAGAAGTAACGGACGAACATAAGTTAAATAGTCCTGTGGACCTCTTCACATAGACGAGCAAAGGCAGGACGACCAGCTAGAACCTATATACAACAGCTCTCTGCCGATACAGGATATAGCCATGAAGACCTCCCGGGAGCGATGGATGATAGAGATGGGTGGTGAGAGAGGTTCAGGGAGATCCGTGTTGGTAGCTCGATATTGTGCATTCTTTATTCATAAATGTGGCATAATACATTTTCAATATATATATATATATATATATATATATATATAGAGAGAGAGAGAGAGAGAGAGAGAGAAAAGGCAATTAATGGAATGAAAGGGATATAGCGACAGACAAGCAGAACATATGACTGAGAAATAGATAGATAGATTGAGAGAGAGAGAGAGAGAGAGAGAGAGAGAGAGAGAGAGACAGAACACGTGACTTATAGCTAACTAGATAGACAGAGTGAAAGATACAGCAGGCAATGGAGAGAGAGACAGAGACAGAGACGGAGAGAGACAGAGAGAGAGAGAGAGACAGAGAGAGAGAGAGAGAGAGAGAGAGAGATGGCAAGTAATGGAAGGAAGGGGATACACTGACTGACAAGCAGTGCATATGACTGAGAAATAGATAGATAAATAGAGAGAGAGAGAGAGAGAGAGAGAGACAGACAGACAGATAGAACACGTGACTTATAGCTAACTAGATAGACAGAGTGAAAGATACAGCAGGCAATGGAGAGAGAGAGAGAGAGAGGGAGAGAGAGAGAGAGAGATGGCAAGTAATGAAAGGAAGGGGATACAGTGACTGACAAGCAGTGCATATGACTGAGAAATAGATAGATAAATAGAGAGAGAGACATACACGCAGAACACGTGACTTATAGCTAACTCGATAGATAGAGTGAAAGATAGATCAGGTAAAGGAGGGAGATAGAGGTATACGGAGAGAGAGAGAGAGAGAGAGAGAGAGAGAGGCAGACAGACAGACAGACAGATAGAATTGCATTTTTAGAGGCCATTAATGAAGAGAGTGATAAATTGTGTTCGACTCACTTGTGTTTTACTATTTTTATAAAAAAAAGAGACTAGTGTGCAAACAATATCAACTCACCGAATTATCAATATTTTAGTTGGGTGGTGAGTCTCCGTAGCGCAGTGGTGTATTGACTTCACTTTAGGACTTAGTGGTGAAAGGCATGAACCCCACACATCCTCCCGGCAATTAGTTAAATATCATCACTACTATTGTACACGGATGGCTTTGGCATTAAATAACCCACAAAGATTAATATACTATTACATAAAGAAACAAAACAAAATATTTTTATCGGTTTTCCCTGGGAGCCTTTACAAAATCCAACCTAAGTTTAAACGGTCAAAAGAGGTCTATAAACATTTTTTATTTCATTTTAATACTTTAAAAATTTCTCTATATACTCGTCTTAAATGCTTCTTTCTTTATGCAAGTCTAAAAGGATATTTTCAATAAATTTCATCAAGATGACCCCAAGATTACTTACTGAGTGAAGATCTGGTGAATAAGGACGAGACAAGTTTTAGACTGTAATAGAAAATCAGGATTTAATTGTTAGACTTTAATGTAAAGAGTACAAAAAATAATTGTTGGAGATTAGTCAGAGTACTGTCTTTCTGCTTGCCGATGCAACCAGAGGAAACATTAAACAGATAACAGAAAACAAGACAAACATCAGTCTATTTTAAAATGCTATTTCTTTAATTCCGTTTGTCTTTGCCGACTAACATTACGTCACACTTTATAATTTTAAAGCGTTTCACAGTGGATGATATACAGTCGTGTCACTCTTAATGAAATATTTATAAATTGATTAAGAATGACACTTCCTGTCACTGGATGTTCAACATATTCATTAGGGATTTCAGGATGAATGACTACGATAACAATAATAATAATAATAATAATAATAATAACCCACAGGGAATTATGTAACAAGTGTAAATTTGACCATAGGAACAAATGGTATATGGAAAACATAGATTCCGTCCTAGAAGATGAGACGCACAAAATTCCTTTGGAATTTTGAGATAAAAACGGAGCAACCAGACCTAGTGATAGTCAAAAAAAAAAAAAAAAAAAAAAAGAAAAAAAAAAAAAAAAAAACGTCGGAAAAATTGATTTTACCGTTCCGGCTGACCACAGGGTAAAACTGAAAAAGAACCCCCTACAAAAAAAACAAAAAACAAAAACAAAAAAAAAAAAAACGAAAAGAGAGATACATACTGAGACGTTGCTAGAGAACTGAAAAGGCTATGGAACATGAAAGTGACGGTGAAACCAATTGTGTTTAGTGCACGTGGTATAGTCACCGAAGGATTGGTGCAGGGGCTGAAGAACTTAGAAATAAGAGGACAAGAAGAGACTATTCAAACTGCAACATTGTTGAGATCGGTCAGAATACTAATAATAGTCCTGGAGGCTTGAGGAGACTTGCTGTCTCTCAGACTCCAGTGGAAAACCATTAGTTAACGCTGGTGTGAGAAACTCTAAATAGAGTAAAATAATAATGATAATAATAAATCTAGAAAACAAAAATTGGAAGAAAAACTATTATGTCGATACTTAATGCGACAAACTAAGGAAATTGCACACGAGAAGACCTGAAAATGGCAGGGAAGAGGAAACCTGAAGAGAGAAACCAAATCTTTTTTAATAACAGCTGAAAATGATTCTGCAAGAAACAATTATATCAAACGAAAAATTGGTAATACTGTTACGGCCACCGGCCACGGTAGGATTATAATGCAAGGACTACTATGAGAATTGGAAGTGGGGCAGGCGATTGGCGAGTCTTCGAGCCCTAGTAACAGTGGAAGAAGCAGCCGAGAAGGGGCAAAGGTCTTGACCCGGATAAGGAGAAGACATGCCATTGGTCGAGGCAGGGAGGGCGCTTTACCGCCAAAAAGAAACGAAACCCAAAAAGTCAGTTTCGAGCTTCGCCAAGGAAGAGAAAGGTCGCCTTTTCACGGGGTCCGGTGAAAGGGGAAATTTGGCCTATAGAAGTCGGATCCGTTGGGTAAGAACCTGAGGCTCAACGTAAAAGAAAAGGAAAACAAAAACTGGTGCCTTGCAACTCGTTAATAGGAGATTAACGAATATAAGAAAAAAAAGAAAAAATTAACAAAACAAAGGAAAGATAAAAAAAAAAAAGGTTAGTCAAAATTTTTCTCAAGAATGATATACGTAACCTAAATAAAGGTCCGTACCAAGACTATTCCAAAGAAACATTTTTGAGGCTGTTCATCAGCAGCTAGTTTCGGCGGAAAACCTATTTGGTTAAAATTTGTATATCCATAAAGACGAAGAGGAGAGACTCTTGTTCTTCGGTGAAAGAAGAAAAAAAAATACAAAGAAAAAAAAATACTTTGTCTTATTGGAAGGACCTAGTCAGATACTATTGGGAGCGACTTATCCTCCATATTGCTGTATATTTTTTTTTGTTGTATTCGTTTTGCTCTTTGTTTGTCTTTTGTCACAGTTGTGCTTTCTTTTAAATGAAAAAAATGTATGAATGATATATATATAAAGAAAAGGAGAAAACCAACTCCGCGTTATATTGTTTGTCCGGTTCAGAATTCCCCACGTGTTCATTCATAACACGTCGACCTCTTTAACCTTCAAACCCTCATTCGTCCGTGGTCTTAATAACCCACACATAGGACTCCGTCCATATCTCGAAAAATTAAAAATACGGGTGGAAACCCGTTACAATACGCTGAAGACTAGCAAGTGTAGATTATGCGGTGACAGTGACAAAATCATATAATAATTGAAATCAGCCAACTGGGACAAAAATAATACAAAAGCAGGCATGACTTGGCAGGAAATGTTATTGACTGGGAATTGTGCAAGAGATTAAAATTTTATCATGCTGACAAATAGTATATGTATAAAGTAGAACCTGTCCCAGAAAATGGGATGCATAAAATTCTCTGTGACTTTGAGATGCCAACGGATTATTGCACCTCGGCTTGAAGACCACACCTAGTATTAATTAACAAGAAGATTTTACCGTTTCAGTTACCCTTGAGTAAAAATAAAAGAAAGCAAAACGATAGATAAATACTTGGATTTTGACAGAGAGCGGAAAAGGCTGTGGAAGATGTAACGGTGATACCAATTATAGTTGGTGCACTTGGAACGTTTCCCTAGAAAAGAGGCTAAGAGAAAAGATCAGATAAAGAATCGTGACAATCCAGACCGCAGTACTGTTGAAATCGACTAGAATTCTGAGAAGAGTCCTTAAAGCCTGAGGAGACTTACTGTCACTCAGACTCTTGTGAAAAACCACCAGAGTGGGCGTAAAAAATTCACAAGGTGTAAAATGATAATAAATAATAATAATGTTAACAACTTTTGTGTTATGTGGATTATAAATTTCAACTCATCGTCTAAATAGAAACATAAATTTGAAAGGCATTTTTCAATAGTCGATGATTGAACTATATATGTAGTCGCTAGAATATTTGGTTGGAAACCTAGAATAAATTAGGCATGCTGATAATTCCTCATTAAGAACAAAAACTTTGTACCACTCAGTGAAACAAAAATACCAATGTTATTTAAATAAAAATATGATACAAGACCTTTAGATATTCAATATCTGTCTGTACAGAGCATTTATGCCCTTTAATTACCACCCTGTTGTCCTTTGATTAGAGAATTTACTCTAAAGTAACTTATAAATACAGTATTTGGAACTGTCATCTCTTCATTACAATCCTTTGCTCTAGCAATTTGGCCAAACCTGCTCATTAAATAGATCGTAATTTGGATTATTATCACTTTGTATTATGGACCATTCTATGTTTTTTTATGCGCCCGCAGATTCGATTGGCTTTTACTGTAATGGAAAGTAACTTGAGTTAAACACCTAGTGAAATTATGAATCTGACAATAGAGCATCACTATGGGCACTTTTCTTATAAATCTGTGCATTATCGTTTATCTTTGAAATTAAATTTGCATACGAACGCGTAGGTGTAAAATGTTGTTGTTTTGCTCTTACTTATTTTGAAGCTTTTAATGCAAGCTGCTATCTTGTCATCTTTTGCGTTATTAGACGAAGTTGGACATCATTTTGTAAATAAATCTATGTTTATTTACTGAACGTTTAATGTGTGTAATTGAAAACGTTTTGATACGCGTGAAACATTCCAAAGATTGGTATTATTGGAGATTACATACAGCATTCGGAAATGAGTGCGTGTTGGTATTAATATACACTAGCTGAAAACATGTTGTACAGTTAGTATATTAATCTAGTTGTTGCAGAACGCCTAAACAGTTATGTATAAAGATTTATTTCTAAGAAAAAAATCAAGCTGACCACGTGCGGCACTTGATTTGGCTGGAGTAGGGAAAGGAGAAGTAATCCCAGACAGTGCATCACCAAAAAGTGACTTCCTCTTTTGTTAAACTTCTATTTGAACTCTCGGTACGAATTCGTTGACCAAACTGTAAAGACAGGAAAAGCTTGAACCACCAGAAAGGTTTCATCATTCGCTTCAGGAATGGAGCTCCCAAAGAAATAGAAGTAAAAATAAATGAAAGTCGACTACTGAAATTCTAGAAAGAAAATTCAACAGAAAGAAAATTCAACCAAAAACTTTAAAGAAGACTCAAATTCAATGAACTCTGAAACATTTCGTTAAAACAAAAAAGAAAAGAAAAATACTCAAATTCAAAGAACTTTGTTTCCCAGACATTCTCTCAGATAAGTTTCCCGCAAATTGTACAAAGATTTACAACACTTTATCTTTTCTATCCCGTTCTTTCTTATTTCTTTGTATAGAATTCTCTTAAAAAACTTTATTGTCGGTGTTATCTTTTCGAACCAATATCCGAACTAGAAAGCTGCGTAACTTACTGTTTAAACTAATCGTATGACCTTGTTGTTAATGGCTCACTAAAGCCCCTCAAAAACATTACCAAGTTAAATACTAAACTTGGCTTTAGTGTCATTCACATTCCTACAAACTTTATTCACTTCATATCAAATTTTATTCTCCCTTAAACTTTCCTTGAATTGATATTTTTTTATATGAACTATACATTTATATATGCATTTTTTGAATCATAACTTATTTCAAGTTTGAACTTATTTCAAGAGGAATGGTGTTGTAACCTAAAAAAAAAAAAGGTTACGGAATGAGAATTAACCAAAACGGAGGTTGGAAACGAAATGGAAATCTTTATAACATTAATAAAATACAATACTCGTGTTACGAACCGACTTTCACTGGGACTGCGAAGACAGGCACGTAACGAGAATAATAAAAAAATATATAAAATTGCGAGAATGTCCCAAGGTTCGATAAAAAAAGGGTGAGCTATGGGAAGGGAATTTCTCCAATCGAAGACTCTCGGTAAATCACAGTAGAATAAGCGACAAGCACTCACAAAACCAACACAACACAATTTGAAGATTTAATAACAAAATTTATTATAACATTAACAACTTAATTAGGGAAAAATAAGAAAAAAAAAGGCTTTAAGAACAAAAGGGAAGGGAAAGCTAATGTTACTATATATATATGAAGTCCGAGACGAATCTTAACTCAAACAGACTTGCACGATAGACACATAGAGGCAAAAGAAATACGAAACTCACTGAGGGTTTAGGACTTGTTAATAATCTCTTTTTTTTCTTTCGTTCTTTTTCTCTTTCGTTTTCTTTTTTTTTCTTTCCTTTTTCTCGAAGAAGCTTGCCACATGGAGTTAGTTTTCTGCTGTCTTTTTTCTTAATCACATTTCGGGTGTAGTGAAACAGAGCTCTGGGATGAATGTGGGCGCCTCGAAGTCAAAACCGCTACTGCTATAGTAACTTTTCCAGTCAAAAACCAAAAAGGTCCTTCCTTGACTCTTGGAGCCGAACACGTGGTTGATAAGGTCACCCAAAGTTCACTCCAAGAGTTCAAGGCTAGCTGAGATGGGTTAAAAGTGGAAAGGGGTTGACTTGCAATTCCATTTCTTGTCGTCGGCTTTTTTCTCTTCCTCCTTTAGCCTCGTGAGCCACCGAGCAAATCATGCGTGATTAGAAAAGGTTCATTTGGCGCCTCTTTTTCCAATTTTATTCTTCGTCTCGGAATAATACGGGCGAATGAAACACACCTTGTAATGTACATAAAAAATATATCTCTCCTATTTTCTACCCCACGTAACACTCGCCATTAGCGTGAAGAAGGCAGTCTACTGCTCGCAGTAAATACCTAGTCAGCATATTACCCTCCTCACAATAGTGTCTAATGTATTTATGAGGAATGGGACATACCCATTACTGTTCAACGGTTGGGTATATAACAAATTGTGTGAGTGACTTGCTTGCTAATCATTGCTTTATGGTTAGTCTCAAATTGTAATTCTCTCGTTATTTTATAAGCTTTGACCGATGCAAAGATACATATGTAATCCTTTACTAAGTCTACTTTAGTTTTAATCAAGGCCAACCAGAAGTATGAGGTACATAGTTGAATTCATTCACAATTATCTGTTCATCTAGCTGGCTAACTATACACCACGTGAGGCACCTACAAAGCCAGAAATGGAGAAAATTCCGTTAGTCAATTCAGTAGTAATTGGATGTGAGGCTATCTCATTAAACAGAGACACAATTAGAAGGATATTGTTATATGTGGATTACTTCGCACATATTTAAATCAGTTTAGTTGAGGTGGAATAAAAATTTGTTGAAAATTAATTATCGTTCCAAATTGGAAAATCATCCGTTTTTAAAGAAAAACAAGGATGAGACAAATAAAGGCATATAGTATTTTTTTTTATTTGAAAAACTGTAATTGGCAAATATTTCAGTTGTTTTTTTCATAATAAACAAGAAGTTAAAAATGGTATTGCCAACTGTACCGTATTGTCTCATTATCATGCCGCCCTCCACCAAAGAAAAGAATCCCCAAAAAACAAAAGCAACCCCCCCAAAAAAAGACAAAAACAAAAACCCAAAGAAACAGCCAAGTTAATGGCAGCAGATTGGGAAAATGACATTTAGCAGAGAGAGAGAGAGAGAGAGAGAGAGAGAGAGAGGGTGTTTTGTATGTGTAAGGCTAATAAAGAAAAAATGAAGAAGAGTGAAAGTAGAATGTCAAGGAAATGAAAAAAAAAGTGTAAATGGGATATATATATATATATATATATATATATATATATATATATATAGAGAGAGAGAGAGAGAGAGAGAGAGAGAGCGAGCGAAGGATGATAAGTTGGTATATATGGGTTGAAGACGGAGTAAGAAAAAAGTAGGGAAGCAATAAAAAAAGTAAAAAAAAAAAACGAAGAAATGAAAATAAAAGAAAGTATAAACGGAAAAAAAAGCAAGAAAAATACGAAGAAAAGTGTAAGTAAACTATGAAAAAAGTAAAAAAGAAAGATATTAAAAGCCTGTATTATGAAGTAGAAAGAAAGAAAGAAGGAAAGAAAAGTGAGTGAAAAAGACTGATTAAGAAAGGAATGGAGAAAGCAGAATAGAAAAAAATAGAGAATACTGAAAGAAGAGAAAGAAGAACGAGAAAAAATAAAGAAGGGAAAATGGTAATTAAAAAGAAAAGAAACAATATGGAATGAATAAAATAAATCTAACAAAATATACATTACAGGCAAAATTACTCGAAAATTGAATAAGGATCGTATGCAATGATTTGCAACGGAAGTTTAGCAAGAGAAAAATAAAACTAAAAAGCTTGTAAAGAACAGAGAAGATTAATCCAGATGGCTAATTATTAGAAAAAAATCATTCTTACACTTTCAGTCATCGGAAGTTTCATTAAAATAGGAAGAGAAAGAAATCCAAGAAAGGTAATACAAAGAACACATTGTTTTTTAAACTCCAATCTTATTGCGTTGAAGAGTTCTACTCGTTTGTTGCAATGATTTTCTTTAGTCGTCAAAGCATATTGCAGTCATTTGCATTTCAGTGCTATTTTCTAATCGTTCGCTTGGGCACGTAACCTCATTTACAAAGCTATCGAAAAGATTTGTTTGAAGTAGAAGCAAAGATTGTTGCCGACAAGTTAAAGCACCAAAATATATCAGTGCAGGCCTTATTTATTTTGCCGTGTTAACTTTGTTATATCTGTTTGTTTAAACGTATTATTCCTTTGATTTTATTGTAAATTAAAAAAACAAACAAACCCTGAAGAAATTAGGTTTTTCCTACTGCCATATTCTTACATCGTAAAAGATTTCTATCCGTCATTCTAGCTACTTCAATTTTTTTTGTCAAGACGTCAAGATAGCAATCTCTAGACCGAGTAGAAGCCTGTTCATATCTATCTATCTATCTTGGGCATATATATATATAGGTCTTTTTATTCTTTCGAAAGGGGTCAAATCCTTATAGTGTATGAGAGGGATAGACGGAGACAAACGGAGACAAAGACAGATTTCTATATTGACCCATTACTTCTCCTCTGGACCATATCACGCTAAGTTATCTTCAAGACCCAACTTAACACTTATTCTGCTTCTCGGTCGGAGGGTACTCAACAGAGTCAGGCCTAGCTTGCAGTCACTAGGCGCTCTCCGTGACTGCAAGCTAGGTATGACTCAAGACTCACACTAGCTCCAACCCACTTGACTCTCATGCAAGCATTTACATATATCACGTGATTACTTCTGCTTATTTACACAGCTGCCTCCTGTTCAGAGAACTATCTGATTGACGGCTCGGTTAAGGGTCAGTGCGCAAAACGTGCAACTTAATGCTACCAAGTCGAAGTTAATTCCTAGAGAAAAATAAAGGTCAATTATCGATACTTTTTTTTACACGTAGTCTTGATACTTTTGATTTTTTGGTGAAACACAGAATTTAGTTAATGCAGCTCCTTCCATACTCACCTTAAAAGCTACATGCAATATTTTCCTGTTTCTTAAACTTATGTTGTTTAGCGCACCACAATGATTGAATGAATAACGATAACACTTTGTTATAGGAATTTATATATTCTTTCTTAGAGTCGAAATTCTAAAAGTGTGAGTGAGAGACCAGGAAACGGAGGGCGCGGACACAGACAGGCGGAGGACTGCTATATTGACCCATAACTTCTTAAACCCGTTGTGTTTCCATATCCAGGGTCCCACTAAGCACTTCTTTTGCTTCTCAGCCAGGGTACGTTGGGGCCGCTGCCCCTCACCCCTTACCGTGGGTGGCCACCAGCGTGGCTGACCGTGACTGATTGTGACTGACGGGGCTACGTGACTCACTGTCTGACCGAGACTCTGTGACTGCCCGTTGGTACCTGTGTATATATAATTTCCTAACACACGCGTTCCAGTTGTCAACCCATGTGAACAGTTTCCAGCTGTCAACCCACGTGAGCTTCTTACACCCACACATCGTTTGTTTTCCGGTAATCACTTTGTTTATACAGCTGGAACATCCTGTTCTAGAAATCCCTGATTAAAAGCTTTGTCAAAGGTCAATATTTAGAATTAATCACAAAAGTAATATTTGAAGGAGGATATTTAAAAAATACGATAGTGCTGCTTCATCTAATATCAAAAGGGAAATTTCAGGGAGTTCTTTGACCTATGGAAAATTTGTTAGAAATGGTGTGTTGAACGCAAAGGAAAATATTTTGATGAAAATTAAGGTTTAATTTTCTTAAGAGCTTTTCCTTTTTCAGTGATATTGTGCAGAGGCAACAAGAGACGAAATATACTGTCTGTGACGCTGCATAAATAATTATCCCAGGACGAGAGTTCATTTTATGCGCATGTGACGTCGAGGGCAGTCTGGCACTTGACCCTCCGCAAAAATAAGTCCTAATCAAGACTCCTATTTCGGGCATATGATAAACTGGCAAATAATGTGGAGGTTAATTTGGGGCTAGACTGATCTCCGATGCGGGCAAGGGAGTTTCCAATTCACTTTCACATACCCAACCAAGTCCTTCGTTTTCCTACCCCCTCAGATAACGGAAAACATGTACCTTAAGGTTAGAAAATATATAAACTATAGTCAAATTTCCAGAATTCCCTTGTAATGTTTTAAGATGTATGTGACATTTAGCGAGAATTAATGAAAGCGATACAAAGCTGAAACAGATATGTGCAAAAGAAGGCGACTCGATAGATAAATAACATAACCAAAAGATTTCAACACAAGGGTGCATTTAAAATATTACAAAGTTTTAATAGGCGACGACCAAACAAATAATGATAAGATTCAAGAAACAGTTCCTTTTCTTTTTCTCTTTTCTTCTTAAAATACCGGCTATATTAAGTCAGCAGGCAGTATCAAACATAAATGTCTCTTAACAGTCCCTTTCTTCTTTCTCCTTTTTTCTTTCTTTCTTTTTTCTTTTACTCGAGAAAATGCCTAAGTCGCCGGACGGAAACATGTACAAGGTTTATTCATTAATTTGCTAATGATGAAACAGAATCCTTTCAGTTTCAGTTTAAGTTGTACTTATCTTTGACAAGGCTTAATTTTCAGGTTCTTTTCTTTTACGGGCGAGTGACATCTCCAGAATCAGCTGAATCAGCGCCTTTCTGCTGACTTCTGTCCAAAGATTCTGTTCTACTCTTTTTACGGGAGATTTCCCCTGAGTTGGCTAAATTGGCGTCTATCTCTCGCCAATGTCTGTCCAGAACTAAACTTTCTTTTCCAAATTTTCTCCAACGAAAAGATGGAGTTTTGGTCTATGGGCCAATCATTTGAATTTTTCCATCTCCCACCATTCCATCCAGTTACGATATTCGAGTGACCTGGATTTCTTTCTTTGTCCAATAGATTACAGGTCATGGAGTGTGGGTAGCTTTGACCTTCATTCTCCTACTGTTTTAGTAGCTAGTCTTAGTGACTGTTGATTTAAACACAGAAGGGTAGGGGAATCGACCTCCCTTTCCCTCTCTCGATTGCATACCATGTCTTCAGCCGTAAAATTTACGAATTTTCGTATAAGAAATATATGTATCAAACTGACAACATTTATTTTCACTTGAAATCTGAAAATGCTGAAACGACTTTCAACATAATACTCAAAAAAATGTGACTGCTATGACTCGACCTGGGATTGAACCTCCATTGGTGAACACTCTACCAACTAGAATATATATAATATTTTAACTGTGTTGGTTGTCACTATCTCACTTGGTGGGTTTGTGGCAGACCAAATGCGGTATAATTTGGAGTGCTCAATATCTGTGTAGAGCTATTATATGATAATAAATAAATACATTTTAGTTTTTATATATATTTAATAGCATGGATGCTTTACAGCGACAACAGGTTTCATGCCGTCTTTATACGACAATCAGCACCTGATGATTGTGGTAATGGGACGGAATGAAACCTGTGGTCGCTGATAAGATATAAAAACTAATCTATATACGTATATATATAAGATATAAAAACTTATATATATATATATATATATATATATATATATATATATATATAATGCTCATTTTATTTTAGATTAAACAGCTACAGACAATCAAATATATGGATTATAAAAAACTAATGCTTATAGAATGGCATTTGCACTCGAATGCCCACAACTTCAACAGAGGTGATTTATTTACTATCATATAAGGAGTTGAAAATAAAAACGCCAGGGACAATATCAAGACAAGAGAAATATTCAAAGATGAATTGATAAAGCGTATCAAAACACTGACCCCAAATGGCTTTAACATCAAATTAAACTTTCCGCAAAACACTGCCGTGAAATAGAATTGACAGATAGGTTACCATATAAATATCTAAATTAACAAAATGTCTAAGTTAAACAGTTGACTTAAACAGTTTGGGCTAATTTGAAACATACCTCACCCACGCCAAACAAATATATTTTACTTGTAGAACTCACTGTCAGATGTTCACGATCGAATAGATAATAAGATGGTCCGTTCAAAACACTTGGATGACTAAATAAAACTTTTACTCAATGAATGGATATGCTATGTAGCTTATTTATTTTTCATCACTTCTTTCCTGGCATAAAAAAAAAACTCTTTAAAAAATTCTGAAAAATTTCTTCACATAAACTTTTCTTTTGGCAACGATCTAAGGTTGAAACTAATTGAAAAATTCGAAAATAAATTACAAAAATATTCCTATCTGTTTTATCACTTTTGTTAGCATTTATTGCCAAGACCAACCAGCAAATGTTATAAGCCGCTTCTATTATTTTTCTAAACAGTGTATACTAACAAGGAAAATTAAGGTTTCTGTTTCGGTTTCTTTGTTTTATGGATTATCAGCCTTCATGAGTTATTTAATACTAAAGCCCTCCTTGCAGAAGCAAAATAGTTGTGTTATTTAACCTATGGATAAAGGAGTTCTTGCCTTTCCGCAGGATATGAAAATAAGGGTTTTATTATTTGTTAATTTCTATCTCGCTAAATACAGCTTCTTTTTTTTATACTTCTTGAACACACTTCGTAGCTGTGTTTATCAACGTAAAATCAGCACGGTCAAAAGCCATGTGAGCGCATCACCCAGTTAGGAAAGCACTCACTATCGCAGAAAAAATGGCCTAAACTTTACGGTAACAATAAAAGCAACATCAAGAAATCGGTTTCGGTTTCTTCGATATCAACCTCGGTGGGTTATTTTATGTTAAAAAACATTTTTGTTGAAGAACAACAGTGATATTATTTAGTTCATGGCGGGAGGGATACGGATGTTCACACCTTTCCTCAGGTTGGTTGGTTTCTTTGTTTAATAGCATATCAACCATTGTAGGCTATTTAAAGTCAAAGCCATCGTTCTAGAAGAACAGTAGTGGTACAATTTAACCCATAGCCGGGAGGATAAGGGGGTTCATACCTTTCCAAGGGTATTTGTCCGAAAGTAAACATAATAGAGCGACTGGAATTCGAACGAACTACGATTTCGCAGTCCATCATTTTAACCATTACACCACGAGGATATCCCCGCTTTCCTCTGGGTATTATTTTGAAAGTGAACATAATAGCGCGAGTGGAGTTCGAACTCACTTACGTCGAGGCCAATATCTAGTATCTTAGCCATTACGTTACGAGAACCTCCCCAAACACAATGAATTTTTTAATAATTGAAATAATCCTTGAACTGATTTACAAAACAAACTTTCCTAATAACTCCTTTACATTGAAGAACGCATTTAAAGTTCGCCAATGGTCCGGGTGACCTGGGTTCAATTCCAGGTCATGTCATACCAAAGACTTTAAAAAATGGCACTTGATACATCCTTACTTAACACTCAGCAATATAAGGTACGTATCAAAGGTAAAGTGGAGCAATCCAGAGAAAGGAGTAGCGCCCTCCCTTACACTTCCATGTAGTAGCTATTGAAAAGGGAGCCTTCTAGTCACCCTCGACTACGGTCGCCAACTTCACTAGTATGACAAAGATAACTAATATCTTGAGCAGTCGGCTGGGGCTGTAGAATACACTGACTGCATCTCTGCAGATAGATTAGACCCCCGCCAACGGGTGTCTCGGATAAAACACTAAACAATCTGTTGGTTAAGTTCCCGTAATGCTGGAGCTTTGGGGAATGCGGAGTACCCCTTTACTGCCATCGCTCCCTGGTCTACTCTGGCTCGGATTGATAGCATCTGATAAGGTCCTATCTATGGGTCAAATAGAACTAAACTGCGTATTTGTGCTAAACTGAATTACTTGAAATAGAACTGTTTTGACATTTAAATGCGTGTGGACAAAAACTATACTTACACTAAACTGAAGTGTTTGAATAAGAATTGTTTGACTAAACTGAATAACTTGAAATAGAAATGTTTTTGACAATTAAACTGTGTACTTATGCTAAACTTATTTGTTTGAAATAAAATTGATTATTCGTATAAAATTGGATTTGGCGTTAAATAACCAACAATGGTTGATATGCCAAAAAATCCAACCAACCAACCAACCAACCATAACCAATATCAAAGTACTCATTACGTCATAAATAGTCTAGCAAAATTAACTTGTTAAACATCTCGAATTCCAATTGACATCTATCTATCTATCTATCTATCAGGAGACAATTTGTCTGTCTTCTATAAATGATTAAACATTTTTATGTGGCGCTTCTAAATTTAATATACTTACTGAGTCCCGTGGAA
>OY757911.1:70195575-70275575 GCA_963585895.1 Sepioteuthis lessoniana | reverse complement strand
TATATATATTGTCATCCACAGACAGACTTTTTCGTTGTATCACAACTTTTCAGTGTTTCTAGACACGTAGGACGCTTGAAGCTGGGATCGAAACCCGCCCAACTTTTCTTCCATCTTTCATAGCACCTTTCTGCTACTAATGCCAAAAATATACGATTACAACGCATAGTAATGAACTTGATAAATTCACATCTGCCAACATATGAAGAAACATCCCCCATGACATGAAAATCCTATATAAAAATAGCAATAAAAACTCCCATAAATCATTCTCAAACGAACGTAATTTATTTGGTCATTCAAATTCTCGATAGAACAGAGTAGTGACACGCTAATGAGGTTTCTTCGCTGCCTCTAAAATAGAAGCGTCAATATAATCCCAACATGCAAGAGAAATTTATTTTCTTGTTGGTAGTGTCGCCTTTGTTACAAAATAAGCTTTTACGTTGAATCAATCGATTAATTTTTTAGGTAGACATTTTGAGTATTTTTCCTTTTTAGCAGAAACAAGAAAAAAGTTTCAAAATTTAAGAAATTTAACTGTTTTTAAAATTGGAAGTAGAATGTTCGGTAATAATTTTTGGATAGACATATTATCCGCGGGTTTCACTATCTGCGAGGAGTGATTGAACCTACTGTCAGTATGATCAACGCGCCAGGTATCTCTTCTAATCAGAGAAAAACGCACCATAATTTTTCTTAATAACGAGACCCGCTGAGTTCCCATTTTGATAGCAATCAATAATGATATTGACGCTTCTATTCAAAAAGAAGAGAAACATTCTTATGGACATTCTGCAGTTATCTCTGATATATCGAAAATTTAAATGAATAAAAATAAATTCATCGCAAATGCAGACCCCGCCAAACTAGATTTAGACTGGAAAATGCTTCATGATAAGATAGAGAATTTTTCAGTGTATTGCTCTAATAAAAATCTTGCTATGATGTGCCATTTCTGCTGGGTTATGGGTACATACATACGAGCATGAAAAGAATTTTTAGTAATATATAGATACATGTAGAAACTGTTAATAATGTTCGTCTTATATTTTGAAACACATATGTTGCATATTTACAGAGGAATTTAAAGTGTTTGACTGACATTTCGATATCTCTCGTGGATATTTTTAAGAGATGAAAATGACATTGAAAAATTGCAGGAGTAAACATGGCTTCTAAAGGTCATATTCATTACTACAATTTTTTTCAATGACTTAGACAAACAAATCTCGACTTACAAACTCAAGACAAACATGTAAATAATAATGTCAAAACTATGAAAACATTCCAATCCTTCATAAAATAATATAAATAAAGAAATCTTCACCTATACATTTTTTAAATTCATACATGTTTTTACTTTATATATATATATAATGTCATGATTATTAATAATAATAATGGTGGGTTTTTTGAAATTATTTTTTATGAAGCCCTTGAGACCTGCTGTTTAAAAAAAACTTCTTTCAAGCCGTGGCTGTGTAGGTACTGTTGTATGGATGCACCACATGAATACTGCGTACCGTTTTGAAAAATCCTAGAAACTGCACTTCACAAAACAGCAGTAATATGACTACTCGACTTCAATCTCACTAACCATCAAAATAAGATGAATAAGACATGTGGGGGATGGCTGGAGAAGTAAGGACGAACTCATAAGTGATGTTCTCTCATGGATTCCAACCCAGTTAGCAGGGGTGTAGAATACATCGACTGCATTTCTGTAGAGGTGTAAGATCGCCGCCATATCAAATGATGAGGCTCCAATCCTGGAGCTATGAGGTATGTGGAGTGCCCCTTCATTGCCATGACTCCCAGGTCCACTCTGACTCAGAGTGGTAGTATATGTTTGGGTCCCATCTACGGGTCAAATAAAACTGTTTAATAATTCAACTGTGTGCAAATGACTAGCGCTGAATTTTTTTTATTGCATAGCAATACTTAATGCCATTTAAGAATGTTCAAACACATGAGTGTGTCGAATAGAATTATTAGCGCTAAGTTGCAATACACGAAAGCATTTTACTATGACCAAATAATACAATTGGTTGTTGGTTGGGTTTTATGGCATATCAACCTTTGTAGGTTATTTAACGCCAAATCCATTTTTATACAAAAAATCAGTTCTATTTCAAACAATTCAGTTTAGCACGAGTACACAGTTTAATTGCCAAAAACATTTCTATTTCAAGCTATTCACTTTAGTCAAACAATTCTAGGTCAAACAATTCAGTTAAGCATAAGTACGCTGTTTAGTTCTGTTTGACCCATAGAAATGACCCTATCAGGCGCTACCACTCCGGATCAGAGTCGACCTGGGAGCGGTGGCAATAAAGAGGTGCTTCGCATTCCCCAAAGATCCAGCATTACAGGAATCTCACCATCAGATTGTTTAGTGCTTTATCCAGGACTCTCGTTTTTGGTGGTGGTGGGGGGTCTAACCCACTGCAGAGGTGCAGTCGGTATATTTTACATCCCCAGCAAACTGTTGGTGGAAGATAACAATACCTCAGACCATTTAACTGTGTGCAAATAAATGAGCTCCATCTTGTTTAAAAAGTTGCCCACAAATTCTTCGTTCGCAAATCATATATATTTAATTTATATATGTATGGACAAGTTTTTGTATTTAGTAATCTATAAGGGTTGATATGCTATAAAACCCAACTAACGAATCTATGGACACATAAACACATTACTGTTGACCGACTAGTAAAGACTTGCATACATCAGGTCTGTGCGGATAATGAATGCAGTCTAGCGAAACTGACAGGGACGATAGACGATAGGGACGACTGGGGAGCGAGCGAGAGAGAGAGAGAGAGAGAGAGAGAGAAATTTAAGGGACTAAGGGCTATCACTAAAAATTAAAGATGATGGTATATATATATAATGGGGAACATCTAACAGATTTCACGCTAGAAAATTGATTAACATGCCTCAAAACAAAATTTCAGAAAAGGGAGGGAAAACTATAGATCTACATCAATTCAAATAATACTAAAGTACAAATAAACTACGTCTTTATAAATAAGAAATGGAATAATAGCGCATTGAATTGCGAGGCATATTTATCTTTCGAGGGTGTGTCCTCCGATCACCGAATTGTCACGGCAAAAATACGACTGAGCCCACGAAGGAATACAACCCGAACAACCACCACTATACACTATGACTGGTCCCTGCCAAATAACAGGTATATTAGAGATAAATATGCATTAACACTAAGAAACAAATTCGATACACTACAGGAGAAGACAGAAACACATACTCCGTATGACGAATATGAGAATTTCATCAATGCCCACTTAGAAGCGGCTGCGGAATGCAAACCAACTAAACACAGAGCTAAACCTAAAGTCCCATGGGAGACATTAGCGATTAGAAAAAAGCATCGCAGACGTGAAAACTGCCTCTAAATGCAATAGGAAGAACCCAAACAATACCAATGCCCTGAAACTTGAAAAGGCACAAAATGAATTAGCTAACATATACCTAAAAGAACAAACAGAATACATACAAAATCAGATCGATAAGATTAGAAACTCGGTTGAAGATAGACAATCTAGGATAGCATGGCAAACGGTAAACGAAGTGAGCACTAGGAAGAGCACTACGAAAGATAAACTGAAAGCTATCAGCTAAGAAGAACGAATACAACTATGGAAACAAGATTTCGAGAATTTACTCGGAAACCCTCCGGAACTTACACATGAACAAATCACGAGAATTAAACAATTAGACATCAAACTAGCACAGTTTACGCAAGAAGAACTCGACTCGGTACACAGAAAAATTAAAAATAGAAAAGCAGCAGGGCTTGATGAAATATCCCAAGAAGCATGGAAGTCCAGGCAATTCGACGACATACTGCTCCGACACTGTAATGCCGTATATAACCAAAAAACAATAGACAGATGGACAAAGGGATGCATTCTCCCCTTCACTAAGAAGGACGACCTCAGATTAGCCAAGAACGACCGAGCCATAACCTTTACATCCATAGAACCCAAAATTGAGAAGATACTTCGGAAGAATCAAAATGGCTTTCGGAGAAATTGATCCACGACGTCATAAATTTTGACTATCGTCGAATTCTTAAAGTTGTGCAAAAAACCTTGAGGCAACAATATTATTTGTCGATTTCGCCAAGGCCTTTGGCTCCATACA
This sequence comes from Sepioteuthis lessoniana, assembly GCA_963585895.1. Taxonomy (NCBI): domain Eukaryota; kingdom Metazoa; phylum Mollusca; class Cephalopoda; order Myopsida; family Loliginidae; genus Sepioteuthis; species Sepioteuthis lessoniana. Next base: position 70,271,402 of record OY757911.1, on the reverse strand, counting down.
TTCGACATTGTAGCAGGTGAACTGCAAGGAAACACATTCAACCCATACTTGTTTATCATCTGCCTAGACTACGTGCGTAGAACATCTATTGATAAAATGAAAGATAACGGCTTCAAGGTGGTAAAGGAAAGAAGCAGAAGATACCTCACACAAACAATTACGGACCTGACCGATTAAATAAAACGCAGTTTTTTCCAAGCAGCGGTCGTGTCGATACTGCTGTATGGATGTACTATATGGACGCTAACTAAATGTATGGAGAAAAAGCTTGATAGCAATTACACAAGAATGCTGCAAGCAATATTGAACAAGTCTTGAAGGCACCACCCAACAAAACAGCAGCTGTACCGCTACCTGCCACCCATCACGAAAACTATCCAAGTTAGACGAACCAGACATGCGGGACACTGTTGGAGAAGTTAGAACTTACAACAACTCTGTGCCGATACAGGATGTAGCCTTCAAGACCTGCCGGAAGCGATGGACGATTGAGAGGGTAATGGGTGAGGGTCAGAGAGATCCGTGCTGGCAGCATGACATGATGATGATAACAATATATATTAAATACATTTCTGTATAATTCTGTGGTAGTCTTTTGTGAAAATAGAGAGACTTTGGAATTGTTTTTTGTTGGAAATTATTGTTGAGCAATTGAATAGAGGTGTGCATGCGTGTAAACGTGTTTGCGTATAATCATGTGTATGTGTGTATGCCTTTGTATGTGAGTATGTATTTGTGTGTGTTTCTGCAAGTATGTGTGTGTGTGTGTGTGTGTGTGTGTGTGTATGTGAACACGTGTGAAGTGAATATATCTAGCGGTAGAGAAATGAGCGAGCGGGTCATCTTCGGAAATAAGCAGTTATCCAGACGAGGAATTCGAATGCTGACTTTCAATCTGACTTTGAGCAAATCTTTCGTCTACCAACCACTTAGGACATAGTAAAATTTGAAATACTTAAGCAACATACAACTCATCACTCCACAAGGAACATGTGGTAGGTTTGCACTGATGTAGTTATAAATATAATTCTCTCTCTCTTTCCCCCCCTCTCTCTCGATACATATATATATATATATATAATTTTAGATAATATTGATCATAATTTGTAATATCCATCAACAAAGACTATTCAATATCAGTGATAGAGCATATATATATATATATATATATAAGTTAAGATAGCGTAGACATGGATTACATGGAGTTTTGGCCCAGTAGGCTCGGGCTGCAGAATACACCGACTGGATCTCTGGAGAGGGGTAAGACTCCCCCAATGAGTGTCTTGGATATGATGCTAAACAATCTGATGGTGAGGGTCCAGTAATGATGGAGCTTTGAGGAATGCTGTGCACCCCTTTATTATTATTGCTCCTAGGTTCACTCTGGCCCGGAGTGGTATCACCTGATAGGGTCCTCTCTATAGGTCAAATTGAAGTAAACTGTGCACTTATGCTAAACTGAATTGCTTGAAAAAGAACTGTTTATATGTATGAAAATGGATTTGGCATTAAATAACCTACAATGGTTGATATGTCATAAAACCAAACCAAACCAAACCCATGGCGCTTTGTGCCAATCACTTTCTTGCATATATACATATATACATTTCGCTATGATTTGCCTTTTTTGCAAAGATATATATATATATATATATATATTGTTTTTAGCTTTTATATACACATGTAATCCACATTGAAAAAATGACTTTCACTGTCGGGATGAGTTCTTAAAATGCATGTAAGACAGGCTGACAGTATACACCTGAAGTACCTCTATGAATGAGTAGATTCTCCTGTCAAATACAAAAGTATAAAGATCGGTCAGTTACAATGCAAACCTTTGACTACTTCTCCAGGTGTTTTGTTTTTAGAGGTGAAGGTTTGTGAAGAACCATCCACACTTCTTAGATTAGCTGATAACAGGAGAATGGTACACAAATGTGCCAAAAATTCAGAACAATACGCCACAGGTTTTAATCATGGATTTTTTTTCTCTTTGACCAGTAAGGTGATAGTAAATTAAAATGAAACGCAAGTAATCAAATACTGAATTTGAATTTAGCTTGCACACACTAACACACACACACACACACACACACACACATATATATATATATATATATATATATATATATATATATATATATATATATATATATATATATATTACTTATATATATATATATTGTGTGTGCAAGCTAAGAAAAAAAATCCATAATTAAAACCTGAGACGTATTGTTAGGAACTTTTGGTACATTTGTGCACCATTCTCCTGTTATATATATATATATATATATATATATTGTTGTTGTTGTGGTGGTGGCGACCATAGTCGAGGGCTACCCGAAAGATCCCTTTTCAATAAATACAACACCGTGTAGAGGAGGGCGCAACTCCTTTCCCTTGATTGCTCCACTTTACCCTTGAAAGGTATCTTATAATGCTGTTAAGCAAGGAGGTATCAAGTACCACTTTTTGAGTCTTTGGTATGACTCGACCTGTGATTAAACCCAGGTCTCCTGTGTTATTGACGAACACTCCTTCACAGGAGGATCAATCAATAAATAAGTGAAATTTTACCTGAGGAGTCAGCTCAAGGATTTATTATTTACAGCTGTACTTTTCTTCAAAGAAGTCAATAGTTATGGTTCCTTTTCTGTCACAGAAGGCTGTCAGCATCACCTTCTTTACAGACCATTGCGCCCAGAACTTTTTCTTTACTGGTTAGTCAGGCTATCACCACTTTATAGACTGTCTTTTAAAACTCAAACTCGTAGTGGTAAACCCATGTTTAGCCCATATGTAAACACTTTTTTTTTTTTATTAAAATATGCTTTTCCACAGACATCATACATTCTTCTGTAAATTTCACATTGTTTGCATTTCTCAGCCACTAGAAATAATATGACCGACCTCTGTTCCATCCTGAAGCTCTCTTTTTTCATTTACCGACATCGTAAATAACCTAAGCACTTTTGTTTAAATCAATTCTGAACCATGCGGAGTTTACATTTACGGAAAAAATTGAAATAAATATATTTTGCCTTTCACTAAAAATGCCCCCTATTTATCGAATAACCCTCGGATATATATATATATATATATATATATATATATATATATATATATATATATATATATATATATCCTCTTATTTATTGAACGACCCTCGTATATTGTCACTTGATTGATTGAATTGGCTGTCAATAAGGGAAGAACGTCGATGTACTGGACCATAGCCAACTAGTAAATACTGCCTCGCAGGTCACATTTCGAGAAATGAAAGCAAACTCGCCGAAGTATTGTAAAAAGGAAAAAAAAACAAAAAAAAAACAAACCCATTCATGGCCACATATGAAACAGACCTAAAGAGAAATAACTTTAAAAATTGTACAGACAAAATAATATAAGCATGCTGGTATAATTTATCTTACATTATTTTTATTCCTTTCAGCATTAAAATGCATATTTACTGTTTGTCTTTTAATAATCCACGAATTATAAACGGCTGTTATTTACCTTGCTTTCATGATTTTCAATCGCTTATACGCCCTGTTTTATTTATAGACACAAACCGTTTTTTTTAAATTTTCTTCAGAAATGTGATTATAAAAGATTGTAAACTAACCAAACAAAAAAAAATATTAAAACTTTTGCAGCCATACAAAACAAATACTAGTATAAAACTTGCCGACAATTTCTCTATAAATCAATTTTCTTTTGACTTTTGCCTTTTTTAAAAAACATTTTACAGTTGGTTTTCGAACTTCATCCGATGCAAGCTTTTGTTTGTAGTAATATATATTCACAACAATTTTTGCTGCAAATTTAAGTCCCTTTTTATAGTGTTGTTCTCAAGTAAAATACATTTTCGAGAATAATTTTCCAAATTTATTTCAGCAGACTCTCTTATAGTGGATTATTTCTTGCAATAAATTTATCTGCATAATCAAGTATAGCAAAATAGGCACAAACAAACTCTGCCATTTGGCTTGATGGAACCGTAAGTCCTCCTCGAGAAAGTAAGTCAAAATACTGCTTCTCTATATTTGCCTACCATAAACAGGGAACACATTTCACATTGCAAACGTTTAATTAATTTTTTGTGATATAACCTGAAATTGTATATGCTACTTCTTTGTTGTCTATTGACAAAGAGAGTTTATGTATTTTTAATTCATGCTGGGCCAAAATGTCAAGAAGTACTGAGTTATCATTCTTTTGAACTGGCTTGAGGCCTTCCTTCCAAAGGTTGATGGTTTCTTTTAAAAGAAACCAACTGGTCAGTTTTCTTTCAGTATTCAATACTTCACGGAGGCTTGTGGGGTTTTTGCTTATGTTACGTTGGTATTACGTTGGTTGTGTTGGTATTTCGTTGGTAGCGTTGGCGTTAGATATCTGACTCCTTATTTTGGTTATATTATATTTTATCCCCACATCAGTTAGTCGGTGTAATGCCTTGTCCAAGAAAGTCCCAAAAAGAATAATACAAAAAGAAAAGACAGGACAGATAAGAGACGAAGACGTTTCTTTTATACTTTCCTTTATTTACTGGGCTCAACAACCATTCCGTGGATGAGGGAGTTTTTTTCTGAATACATTGAAATGGTTGAATTCCCCAGTTAAGGTGTCAAAAATACGTTAATTCGTTTCATGTATGTAGGTGTCCTCATTTGTATATTTCGGGCTTCCATAAGGATTAGTTTTCTTTTGGAAGTTTGTCAAAGTCTGGTAAGAGTTAGTTTATAGTTCAGTAGGGGGTCTTGTATATTTCAGCATAGTGCTGACCGATAGAGAGCTGCTACTGCTAAGACGTATGTGTGGTGCGCAAACACGCCAGCACGAGATTATCCATCCGCTGGTTACTGCCCGAAAGAGAGAGAGAGAGATAGAGATAATATTATCGCCCTTGTCAAGACCTTTCTCCTTTACGCATGCGCCACCCCCTTTTCCCGCCAGAGCCCTCTGGGAGCTTCTGCAAATTAAATAGTTTTCTTTTTATTTATTTATTTTTTTAAAATTTAAATTTTAAATTTTTTATTTATTTATTCGTTCCCCACAGGCTCACCAAAAAGCTACCGCCACTCGACGATCACTTTGTAATCTACTGGTTCTCGTATCCTTCCTCTAAAAGTTTTTGCATAAGCATAGCCTGTGCTCTCAAAGTTACAACAAAAGCTTTGGAAGTTTGCTTTGTTTGAGAAAAATCTGAAATCTGTGCCCAAGACCCAACCCAATCAGATAATATTTTGAAGAAATTAATTTTCCCATCATGTAAATTTACTGCATTGTTCAAAAAATTATATGAGTATTTAAAAAAATTTTGCCCTTGTTCACGAGCGTAATATCAATTTAAGGAAGTTTGACAAGTCAATTCGATTAGGAAAGTAGCACTCACAAGCTGCAAAAATTTTCTTATGAAAAATGGCAATAACCAAATTAACATTTCGTTTATTATCATTTCGATGCTATGTTTTGAATGTTAACTTTAAGGCCTTGCGTAATTTAGCATCTAAGACCAAGTTATATATCCATTCTCGGTAGATATATGAATATTTGATATTTCAAATGTAAAACTAGGAAATACAAACTTCTTTCTGTTAAGTAAACTATTCCGAATATTTTTTAATATATGTACAGAGTTAAAAAAACAGAAATATTTTTTTTGGGGGGAATTGGGAATAGTTATGTAGCACTTTTTGTTCCCCTCAAACTTATCAAGTAAAATGTTAAATGAATTCACATTGGCTGAATGTTCATCTGCAGTAACAGCCCTAACAACAACCCTAGTATCAATAACTTGAAAGATACATTTCAGAATCTCTCGAGAAATCTACTCACCATTAACTGTAACTTCAGGGCAGGCTTTAATGACCAATGGCATTGCTATTTTTTAAGACTGGTGATCATAAATACCATTTTTCTTTTACAAAGTTTATCATCTTCATTCGCACCATTGAAGTTCCCACAATGAAAGTGCGTTCTTTTTAGAAGGTACTATTTACCAACCCCTCCGCTCGGGCAGGATATGACACAAGGTCAATTTTTAAGCGGAGTTTAACAGGTTTGAATTCAGAGTTTTCCTTCTCCTAGACTAGTTGCCTCACCAAGGCTGAAGAACCTTGTCCGTCCTACTATTTACCCATAGCTGGAGGGAGAATAAGGGGGTTCATACCTTTCCCAAGGGTATTTGCCCGAAAGTGAACGTAATAGCGCGACTGGAGTACGAACTCGCGTACTACGATTCCGCAGTTCATCGCTTTAACCATTACACCACGAGGACACCTCCCTTCTTTTCAGAAGGTACATTTCATCTACAATTAAGACAGTCTTGAGAAAGATGACCTTTATCCAAGAGCGATATTGCAGCTGTAATTCATTCTACGCCACCACTTTAAATTTTCTCTAATAAAGAAAAATGTGGTAATGGAAACTTTTTCAGAAGTAATTTGAAGGCTTGTTTAGACGTATGGCACAGTAGTAAGGTATAACGTATTAGCTCTGGAGAAAACGAGGGACGATCTCTTTTGTTTGTAATGTTGTCCTTTTTGTAACTCTTTTAGAATTGAGTATGATTGTTCTTCCACCACATTTTGTCGGTAGTTTGGAAAATTTTCTAAGTGGTTAAATCTTGTAAGTTCAGTATTGTGTCCATGTATAAACCACAGTGGTTGCGGCATAAGGTTTCCATCACACTAGAGCTCAACATGAAGATTTTGATCAATATGGATACATTCTTTTATAGATGGAAAATAATCTTTCGTTTTTTTTTAAATTCAAAACCGTTAAGACAAAACTTGTCTTCTTCCAAATGATTAAAATGTTTTATTGTGTCTGCTGAAAGAAAATCTTATACTTCATCTGGTTGATGAATAATCTGTCGGAGTTTCGGAGGCTTTCTTAATTCTGTTGTAGTTGGCAAAAGAGACGGTTTTCTTATTTTTTTCTGAATAGATTGTACGAATTGGAGGTAAATCCTAATTCAGTTTGTTTCACTTTCCTCTTAAAATATATTTTCCATGAAAATGTTTGATGCAGAGAACTGAATTTTTCGTAGGAAGTCACTCATTACGTTTTACAAGTTTCACCCATTTCTCAAGGAGATCGGATTTTCCGAGAGGAAAAAAATGTCGGTAATTTTTCTCTATTGGTATGATATCCACGAGAACAGCCCAATATAATACATTTGTCAACCATTTTTGTTAAACAAAATATCGCAAAAAACTTTTAAAATTCAACGTTGAAATGCATATTTATCAAACAGCATTTATAACCAAAACAGGACATATAGGCGATTGAAAGTCATAAAAGCAAGGTAACTCACAATCGTTTATAATTCGTGGATTATTAAAAGATGAAGTGTGAATATGCATTTTAATCTTGAAAAGAATAAAAATAACGTCATATAAATTCTGCCAAAATGATTATATTATTTTCTCTGTTCAATTTTTAAAGTTAATTCCCTTTTTTGTTAATTACATATGCAGCTATTGGTCTTATAAGTAGAGTGTTCACCAGTGGCTCGGGAGACCGGGGTTCAATCCCAGGTCTAGTCATACCAAAGACTAAAGAAATGGTACTTGATGCCGCCTTGCATAACACTCAGCATTATAAGGTAAGGTTTAAGAGTAAAGTAGAGCAATCCAGGGAAAGGAATAGCGCCTTCCCCTAAACCTTGGTGTAGTAGCTATCGAAAAGGGAATCTTCGGGTCACCCTTGACTAAGGTCGCCAACAACACATATGCGGCAATGAACGCGTTATTTTTTTTGTTTACATTACGTCCGACAGCTTGCTTTCACTCTTGAAATGTGACATGCAGGGGTGTATTTATTAGTTGGGTGTGGTTGAACTTATTAAGAAGTGCTTGATAGCTATAGAGCTTTTCATTAAAAACGGTTATAATAATATATATTTACATTACATAAATATGCTGCGGCAAATATATATATATATATATATATATATATATATATATATATATATATATACTCCGACACACACACACACACACACACACACACACATATATATATATATATATATATTAAAGCGTAGTTCTGAGAGTTTTATGATCAAAGAGAAGGCATGATCAAAGACTTTCAGGAGGACGAGGGATGGTTGAAAAGTTCATAGGTTGAAAATTCATATAATGACGTCATATCTACCGTTGAAGAATTTTTTGCCCCAATGGGATCCAAACACTGCAACACTAATGGAAGGAATACGTGAAACGCAAGAATGACTATGTTGAAAAGTAAAACTTATTTGATCACACGTCATGAGAGAGTAATGAACTCTTCAACTGAGACTCGGGCCATTGGTATTACTCATAATTGTATACTGGGGACAAAGATATCGGTCAGAACAGCGAGCAAAAGAAAAAAATGTGGGTTTTTCATTTTTGCTATATCGACCCGTATCCTCGAAAACATTTTCAAACGATAGAGATCTGTAAAATACTAATTGCATTTAGACAAATCAATAAAGCCACTACATAAAGGTGCATAAGATTTAAGCTTCTATCTATCTATCTATCGATCTATCTCGGTCATTAGGGCATCACTAAGAATTAGTTTAATATTATAAATCTTCTGCATACAACTGAATTAAATATTGTTACTGTGAATTAACGTAAATAGGAAAATCATGTACTTGAAAGATATTTGATCTTAAAAAGAGATTAGTGTTTGAATTTCTTCATATTTCGATAGTTATTTATATTATATTTGTAGTAACAGAGAAGACATTTACCTTTGCTGTTTTTATGGATGTCCATATATGCAATAAGATATATAGAATAAAATAAACAAATTGTACAGTGAAATCATAACACACAGACATAAAGAAAAGTGTAAAAATAATCGTCTCTGAAGAAAATAGAAAAGACTTTCCGTCAATACAAAATCTGTCGGAGCAATTAATTTTCTCTGTTGCTTTGGGTTGACGGCATTAAAATCATTTGCAAGGGACTTTGTTGTATTTATCTATTTCATTTGCTTCACCCTGTGTATAAGGGCTTAGAGAACACCTACTGTATCCTTAGCAGAAGAGTAAGACCTTTTTCTCCTAGGGGATCTCCTGGTATGACACTTAACTGCATTCGGTGGTGAGGCTTCAGTTCTGGAGCTCTAGGGACTGTAGAGTCGTCCTTGATTGTCATTACTCTCCGATCCACTCTGACTTGGATTGATTGTACCTGTAAGAACCTAAGTTATGGGCCAAATAGATATATTGGAAAATTATCAGTATTTGATTGGAATGCTTTGTACCATATAACAGTGCAAAAATAATTGTTTATTTTCATTTTTGTCTATGATAATCATTTGTTTGCTCACAGTTATATAGTTCAAAACAGTCCAATCCAATACTGATGTCTAAACAAGAAACAATTACAAGGTAACTTTGAAAGTATGAATTGTTATAATTATGATCAAACATTTAAAGTTGAATCAAATTTCGGTATTAGATAGTCTATAAGGCGTTTGACAACCTAAACCAAACCAAACCGAACAAATTAAAACAGTCTTTTTTTTTCTTTAAAACAGTGACACTGTATTTTAAAAATATTTTTTTAAAATTCGATGCTTATTTAAAAAAATAGTTTTGATACAGGGATAAGGAAAAATCGAATCTAATTTTATAGAAAAGACAATTCATAATTTACAAATTAATAATTAATTTTTTACAACTCATTTAAACAAATTTAAACGTGTGTATCTTGAAAAAATGTTTTGCTTCGATTTAAAACGGTGGATTATTAAATCAAACTTTTATAAACAAAGACGATCGCAATTCTGTTGTGAAAAAAAAAAACGATTACAAGAAAATGTAATTTCATATTACATTATTTCAAGCGACACAAAATGTTTTCTTTCTCTCTTCAAATAAGTGGGCGACTTGATTCAACGATCATGTATTATTAAACGATAAGTGCAAATGAAATCATGTTTTTATTTTCTGACGTCTGTCTCAGTGAATGAGTAGAGTTAGTGGCGTGTCCATAGATCTGTGTCAGACGTGAAGTGTATGAAATATTTTCTCTTTATCAGATTAACTGTATTTGTAAATTTTTATTCCAATGTTTCAGTGACGGACACAAAGAACATTTTGATCATTTCAAAGATAACATATTTTCTTAGTTGCCAATTCAACGAATGGCTGATTCTAAGAATAGATAAATACACTAAAGAGAATTTTGTATTGTATAAGAATAATGCTGACAAGAGAATTAGATTATTCAAATCAGGCGTTTTGGTGTGGTGTAATCGTTTGAAAGCTGCTTGAAAGCCGTCTTAGCTGAGGGAAGTGGTTTCGATTCATATACTTTTCGCATCGGGTAAAATAGATCTGAGGTCGGTCTAAAAAGTAAAAACTGATTTATTTCTATTTTTCGCGATGGAAAACTTGATTGAAAAGGCATTTTCGAATGGCTGAGTGTCTGTGGAAGATTAACTCAGTTTTGGTCGACCGGATATGACGGTGAGATAGCGAGGAATTAACATCAGTCAATGATTTTTAACCAGGTTTATCGATATAAAATAAAATAAAATGAAAATTTGGTTTCATTATGTTCTGGACAAAAAAATATCATTCTCATTATTTTTTAGGCATACTCAACGTGAAAAGGATTTTGGTCAAAACTAATATTCCCTTAATAGGCCCCTTACCCTTCTGATTTGAGTCATTGTGACAATTACAAACTCTTTAAGATAAAATCCCTATTCCGTGGTAGCTATTTGAAAAATGTTGTGAATATACCACTGTCAGTTGAATATTTCCTGCAGTTTCCCGGATTGAGAACAACGTTTACATCAGAGTGTAGCTTTGCGAGGGATTTATTTTCGAGGAGATAAAGTCGATTTTTTTTTATTGTGATGATAATAACATTTTCTTCGCAAACAATCTCATTCTATCATAAGACTCTAAAATGTTTCGTAAATGACTCAATTACTGGAGGGAGAAGGAGTCGTCGTGACGTTGTGGCTAGCGTGTTGGACTGTAACATCGGAGTAAGCAAGTTCGAAATCCAGGAACGCTATTACGTTCACTTTCGGATTGATACTCTTGATAAAGGTATGAACCCTTTTATCAGCGGTTAGAGTGTTCGCCAATGGCCCGGGAGACCTGGGTTCAGTCCCAGGTCGAGTCATACCAAAGACTCAAAAAATGGTACTTGATGCCTCCTTGCTTAACACTCAGCATTATAAGGTACGGATCAAAGGTAAAGTAGAGCAATCCAGGGAAGGAGTAGCGCCCTCCCCTACACCTTGGTGTAGTAGCTATCGAAAAGGGAGCCTTCGGGTTACCCTCGACTATGGTCGCCAACTAGTGTTCTTCTACAAGGATGGCTTTAGCATTAAAACAAGAACGTTGAGAGGCCTTAAAACAAAGAAACCCAACTAAACCAATTTTATAATTCAAATAATGCAAGAAATAAACATTAAAAATATCAAAGACTAGGGCGCGAGAAACTGTTGATTAAATCACATGAGCGGTCGTTAGTTTAATATAACATTGAAAGTTGTTCCTGTTGGCGCTAGCTCGCAGACAAGACTCAAAATTTATTGATCATCATTCCTATCTGGATAAAGAAAGAAGCTGACAAACACATTTATATTTTGATAATTTCTCACTTTTATCCAGATGTTTCTTTATTATTCAGACTCTCCCTAGGGAAGGAAAATTCTTTAGGCATTTTTTTGTACAGGAGCCCAAGAAAGGGTTAAAGCCTGTCAAATACTTCTGTCCGTTTCGGTAGCCCGACTTCAACACTGAAAAACCTAAAAGAAACTAAAAAAATTCAAACTTTTCCATTTCTACCATGTGATAACCCAACTACCCAATCAAAATTCCCAAACTTCTGTACAAGATCTCATTTGCATCTATTACATTTACTTGTGATTCCGCTTAGCAGATGTTTGGCCCTGGGACAAAATAATACCTCGTGCTCAATTTCTTTTTCATATTCATTCTTCTGCTTTTCTCCACTCTCTTTAAAATTTAGACAGTGGGTTTCAACTTGAATTTCTTACATAACAATATGATTAGTATTAACAATTATAACATGTTCAAATATTCAGAAGAATACGGAAAAAAGAAAACAAGAAAAGATTAAGAAAAATGCGGGGTCTACCAGAAATATAGACAGTAAAATATCTTCAATACAGAGCTTATCTGAAGTAATTGTCATATATACTCGTGTATAGGTTGAATTTTGAAGATGTGATTTTTAGGTAAAAATTGACTAATACACAAATAATTTCATCCAGTTTAAATTCAAACATAATGAGAAGATTTAAGTGGAGTCCTTAGCTTCAAAAATCCCATCGATTAATGAGTTTTTGACCAGACATCAAAGTTCAATTTATGCATATCATTGACTCATACAAATGATTGAAATATACACATATCTTCTTCGACTAAAAAGACGAAAGGAAAAATATTCTATGGGAAAATAAAGACGATTCTAAGTTTTTATGGCACTAAAACCCAAAAGAAATTTCCTCAATATTTTCTTATTTCTTCGGCGTTGTCATTTATTAATCTTTTTGTTGTGAACCAGTAAAGGGTCCGGAAGAAAGACACGAACTCGGGTTTACATGGAACAAAGTATATTAACGAAAGTATAATACAACATAGATAAAAAGGTGTTGAACGTCAGTCTGACTGCCAAAAGCTTAAGGCTGGGGAGGACACACAGATAAAAATTATCTCGGCATTAATAGCAACAGGAAGAGTTCATTACGGTCCTCAGGTTGGGTACCGTAACACTTTTGCATAATACCCGAAATATAAGGCACCCAGTGTGAATCAAATTTACTAAGAATAATCTACTAGTCTTGTTTGTTAACCATACTGAGTGTCTACCCTTTAGATATCGTTGCGCCTCCCTGTACTCGTTTGTGGACAGAAAGTCCTAGTTTTTCTCGACATGTCAAAAATCCAAATTACCTAATGTATTTTCCCGAACTGAGAAATAAAGAGATATTAATAGTTTTATTTAACAAACGATTGACGATTTTAAGTTATCAATGAAAGTAAGTTATCTGATACGCTCGACATGCATCTGTGTTGAGACTTTTATGGTTGGTTGATTGGTTAGATTTTATGGCATATCAACCTTTGTAGGTTATTTAACGCCAAATCCATTTTAATGTAAATAATCAGTTCTATTTCAAACAATTCAGTTTAGCATGAGCCCACAGTTTAATTGTCAAAAACGTTTCTATTTCAAGCTATTCAGTTCAGTCAAACGGTTCTAATTCAGCTAATTCAATTTAGTATGAATACAGATTTTGTTTAAGCACAGTTAAATGTGAAAACAGTTCTATATATGATAATTCAGTTTAGTGTAAGTACAGTTTTAATGTCAAAAACAGTTCTATTTCAAATAATTCAGTTTAGCATATGCACGCAGTTTAAATGTAAGTACGGTTTGATTGTCAAAACATTTCTATTTTAAGCTATTCAATTTAGTCAAACAATTCAGTTTAGCATAAGTATACCGTTAGTTCTATCTAACTCATAGATAGGGCCCTATCAGGTGCTAACACGCCGGGCCATAGTGGATCTGGGAGCAATGGCAATGAAGGGGTGCTCCACATTCCCCAAGTGAGACTTTTATGTTGCATAAAAATGAAATTGTTTAATATTTTTTATTTTGTTATTCATTTTGATCATCATTTTCTGCATTTGTATTGAAATTGTAATTTTTGTACCATCTTCCATCCAGAATAGTCTGGTTTATTTGCCTCGAAAAAGCATCTAAACAGTCTGATGATAATATATATATATATATATATATATATATATATATATATATATATATATATATATAATGGTTTGAGTGTAAGTCATGGTAATCTTTCGATGGCTGTGTCTTTATTCTAATCTATGGAAGCCACCTTTATAGATGAGTAGCAGTAGTTCCTCGATCGAACTATTTGGTCCTGGCCATTATCCCGTAGGATTTGTATACCCGGAACCCGGTTAGGCATGGCATTGAACCGTAATAGGGTTTGTCCGCCCACCTTTACGTTTACCATGCTGCTTCCCATGGCTTTCGAGAAAAATGTCTTGCCCCTCCTGCCTGTATTAGGTTTTAACTTAGTTAAGTCCACAATTACTTTTTAAAAAATTATCAGAGTCCTTATTCATGGTTCATTGCATCCTTATGGCATTCTATTTTTACGTTAACTTAGGTTTTCAAATTCTATTAAATTCCAAAAGTATTAGCATGTTTTGCCTCTTTTTATAAGGTACAACTGTTAGTTAGAATTACAGTATTTGTCTTTTTGTATTTAAAGCACATATAAAATAAGGCCGTGATTTTACAAAAAATAAAATCTTTCATGCATTTTAAAATGACAATTATAGTAAAAGACGAAAAATATCTAACCATCAGTTGACCTCTTCCAGAGGTGGAGTGGATTTGCCTTGCATTTGCTAACAGCTTTCATCATTTTTTAAACACAGTCCGTCCATTCTAATTACCACTGGGGTACTAAATCTGTCCTCTTTCATACAGATATACACGTGTTTTCTAGCGTGAAGGGTCATTCCGTTATTCCGTTTCCTTTTTTTCTTTTTTCTCCTCTCTCTTTTCCTCGCTCCCGTTCCATAAGAAGGTATAACCCTTACATCCATTGCGACCAAGATATACAATGCTCTACTATGCAACCGAATAGAACCCGAAATTGAAAAGATACTTAGGAAGAACCAAAAATGGCTTTCAAAGAAATCGATCCACGATATCACAAAGTTTGATTATCCGTCGAATTCTTGAAGAAGTACGTGCAAAAAACTTGGCGCAACAATATTATTTGTCAACTTCGCCAAGGCTCTTGGCTCCATGATAGAGCAAATACTACTCGCCTACAGCCAACCCAAAGAAACCATCGCAGCCATAATGATGCTATATAAAAACACGAAAGTAAAAGTCCACTCCCCGGATGGAGACACAGACTACTTCGACATTGTAGTAGGTGTGCTGCAAGGAGACATATTAGCCACATACCTGTCTAGACTACGCGCTTAGAACGTCTATTGATATAATGAAAGACAACAGTTTCAAGCTGGCAAAGGAAAGAAGATATCCTGCACTAACAATTATGGACGCGGACCACGTCGATGACATACTGCTTCTGGCAAATACACCTGCCTAAGCCAAAACCATGTTACATAGTCTGGAACGAGCAGCTGCTGGCATAGGCCTCCATGTCAACGCAGACAAGACAGACTTCATGTGCTTTAATCAAAGAGGCGACATCTCCACACAAAATGGTAGTTTTATGAAACTAGTGGACAATTTAACCTACCTAGGAAGCAGTGTCTCATCAACTGAGAAGGACATCAGTACGCGACTAGCAAAGGCATGGACAGCTATTGATAGGCTGTCGATCATACGGAAGTCAGACCTGACCGATAGAATAAAGCGCAGTTTTTTCTAAACGTATGGAGAAAAAGCTTGATGGCAATTACACAAAAATGCTGCAAGCAATATTAAACAAGTTCTGGAGGAACCACCACACAAAGCAGCAGCTGTACGACCACCTGCCACTCATCACGAAAACTATCGAGGTTAGACGAACCAGACATGCCGGACACAGCTGGAGAAGTTAGGGCAAATTCATAAGCGACATACTCCTGTGGACCCCTTCACATGGGCGAGCAAAGGCCGGACGACCGGCTCGAACCTACATACAACAGTTCTGTGCCGATACAGGATGTAGCTTTCAAGACCTCTCGGGAGCGATGGACGACAGAAACGGGTGGCGGTAAAGAGTCCGGGAGATCCTTGCTGGCACCGTGACATGATAATGATGATATATAAAAGGTTGTCATAAATAATTCAGCATGAATAATGCAGCAGAGATTCATCCTTGTCAATCTACTACCTTTTGTGTTATTAAAGACCCATTTTTTGTCAGCTTAATGCCATTTTTGAGAAACGAGTCATTTTTCTGCCTTGAAAAAAAAAAAGACTTATTACTATGGATATGCGACCTTACTAATTATTTTTAAAAAGAGTAACCGAAACCCCAAGCTTGCTCATTTTTTCTATTTTTTAAGTGGGGGCAGATTGTGGATTAGAATATTTTGTGACCAAGTGCAAATTTTCGAGTACTTTTACACGGATGTACTCCATCAATTCTCTTAAAGCATCTTGATCGAGGTCTGATGAACATCCTGGTCTGGATCCATCTCTCAATGACGTATACCCAGAACGAAACTTTGAAAACTGGTTTCGGACTTGGCAGTCAGTAATGACACCTTGGCCATAAAACTTAGCTTTTTTGTTATTCTTTAACTCCGCGACAACATTACTTGTCAAATATGAACTTTCAGTTTCTCTATTTTAGGAGCGTAAGATCATTGATTAATTCATAATGCGCAGTCTTTCATCATCGAAATAAAAATGACTGATGAAGGCACACTTTAATCAGATAATTTCCGGTTGGCTTTAAAAATAGTAAATTTGAAATGGGTCGTTACAACTTTCTTTTAAAAAATAGAAATTATTCATGACTCAACCCAATATATATACATATATATATATATATATAATCACCCAAAGAGAGAAAAATCTCTTAGATATTCACCATTGAACAATTTCTGAGATCAACACCCAACAAAACAGCAGTTTTACAGCCACTTTTGTCTCATCTCACAAACCATTAAAATAAGACTAACCAGACATGCAGAGAAAGCTGGAGTAGCAGAGACGAACTCATAAGCGACATTCTTTTATCGGCTCCAATGCATTGGCACTTCAGTGTTGGCTGACCAGCAAAGACATATATTAATCAGCTCTCTACGGACACTACATCTAGAAGATCTGCAAAGAGCGATGGATGATAGGGATGGATGGCGAGAGAGTCAAGGGAATTCATGTTATCTGTACGACTTCATTATGATCGTTCAAAAATTAGTGGAAAATAAGTTTATTTTCTATTAAAGATACCATGTCCTTGTGGAACATTATACAATCAAAACGCATATCATTAGGTATTATTATTACCAAACTCAGCTGCATTTCAATTATTAAAACAAAATATGAACATGTAACCGTCTAGAAATAAGTACACCCCAATAAGAATGGTATGTAGGAAGTATATTCCCCACAGACTTTAAATAGAACAGTTTAGTTTTTACTGTATTGGTTTTACAGCGATTTGATTTTAAGGACTAACAATGATTATGTCATTCGACACACACACACACACACATACATATATATATATATATATATATATATATATATATATATATATATATATATATATATATATATATATCGTAGCGAGTTTTCCATTGGTCGAAACTGCTTTGACGTAATTCTTTTAACGTCCCCACAGCATTCTGGATGAATAAGCATCAATTGATTATTATAGTTGCTCATCAAAATGCTCGTCTTCATTTAATTTGAAAATTTGGAAACTTAAAAAAAAAGGTTCAGTCTTGATAAAATCCATACTTCGTACATAAAATGTTATATTTAGGATAAAATATAAGTTACAATTTTTAACTTTGCTGTTAGTATGTCTTCAGAGTTTTATTTTTACATTATCAGAGAATATATTTAATGTTATTCAATTCAGTTTCTAACAGAGGAATTGCCTTCTGTCTTTCAGGTGGTAATTATTATTCATATTTTTACAATCCAGTCATAAACTATAATGGTTTCGAATACAGGTGGTGCTAATATGTAACCGTGAATATTAATTCATTGTTATTTTTACCTAGCTTCAGTATTATTATATTATAATTGATATGAATCAATTTTGGTTAAAAAAATTTGCACGCACTCACACACACACACACACACACACACGCACACGCACACACACAGAGATATATATAAATATTCATATATATATGTATATATATATATTATATATATGTATACATATTATATATATGTGTGTGTGTGTGTGTGTGTACGTGTGTGGTTGGGAAGCAGTCTTTCATTTAAGCATGTTTGATGAAATAATAAAGACACATTTTGTCTATAAAGTTTTATTAAGACCCATTCAAGTTTCCTGATAAGTGTCTTGGTTTCAGGTTGGAATTGGTGGATGAATTTACCAAAATTGTCTCGAGCGCTTTCAGACAATTTTGGTAAATTCATCCACCAATTCCAACCTGAAACCAAAACATTTGTCAGGAAACTTGAAAGGATCTTAATAAAACTTTATAGAAAAAATGTCTCTTCATTATTTAATCAAGCATGCTTATATATATATATATATATATATATATATATATATATATATATATATATGTGTGTGTGTGTGGGTATACATAATAGGCATGTTTTATTGTAAATGGCAGACAAGGATTAAGTGTTTAGCTTTTTAATCAATATTTCTTTTCAACGACCGAAATATAACAACTACAATTATTAGTCGTTTAAAAACTCTCCAAAATCTCGGCTAGTTTAGTCTACATACAGATCCTTTCGACCATCTTCGATCACTTTCAAGAACCTAGTCTGTCCTATTATTTACCCATTGCTGGAGGGAGAATAATTGGATTGATACCTTTCCCAAGGGTATTAGTGCTATGTGAAAGGCAATTAACCTGGTCCAGGATTTGAACTCGTGTCGCCGTGTCCATTTCCTACGACGATAACCATTACACCACGGGCACCTCCTTCAGCCTTGGCAAGGCAACTAGTCTAGGAGAAGGAAAACTTTGAATTCAAACCTGTTAAACCCAGGAGGTTCCTGTTCCGGCAACCGGCGGCCTCGGGTCGCTCTGTCAATGCGTCTGTGGAATATCTGCGGCAAACAGGGCGTTTTTCCGGGTTGGACTTGGGACTCTTCCCTCAATCAAATCCCAAAGTATCTTCTTCATTGAGCAACATATTACTTACTCAGGAGGGAGCCGGTTCAACCCAACTAGGGTGAAAGCCGATACAAGTAAGTAGTAATTACTTTCAAGAACGTAGGTATTCCTGTATTATGGGCATTACGTCATGTATGGACTCATTGGCTATCAGAGTTAGTTTGATGTGTGGTCTCAAGGATCACGTAACACTGGATCCAAGGAGTTTGGAGACTTTGTACCTATATTAAACACATTATAAGACTACCACCCCAAGCTAAAAGTGATATATATATATATATATATATATATATATATATATATATATATATATATATAAGTGAGTAGACTGACCGTAGTCAACTCGAAGGCTCTCTTTTCAATGGCTACTACACCGATGTGTTGAGGAGGGCGCTACTCCTTTCCCTGGATTGCTCCATTTACCCTTGATCCATACTTTATAATGCTGAATGTTAAGCAAGGAGTTATCAAATACCATGTTTTGAGTTTTGGTATGATTCGACCTGAGATTGAACCCTGTCCCATTGATATAATGGTTAGAGTGTTCGCCCATGGTCTGGTTAAATATTATGGGAAGAATATATATGTATTCTCTTCATAATATTATTATTGGCTTTAAAAGTATGTGATTAAGAAATATGTCAGTAAAAAAGAAAGAAAGAAATCTGAGTTTCTAGTAATCAGTTATTTGTAAGCGGGTGAATATGAAATAATCTGCTGAATGTTCCAGAAAAATACTCCGGTAAAACATCAATCTCTCTTAAAAAGAAACTATATGAACACCGCTGGGAATCAAAGACGAATAATAATCTTAAACTGCAGAAGCAAAAACAATAACTTCGATCTCAATAAAGTCCCCATTATACAAAACAAGTCTAAACGAAAATGTCTAGAATCTACTTTAATCTTATTTTCCAAACAGTAAAAATATGACCCAGTTTCTTTAATTCACCTTTTCTAAAATTCAAATTAATAATCTTAATCTGGAGAAGCAAAAACAATGATAACTTCGATCTCAAGGTCTTCATTGTACAAAACAAATTTAAAGGAAAATGTAATGAATCTGCTTTAACTTTATTTTCCAAACAGTTAAAAAAAAACAACTTGTTTTCTTTGATATTCCTCATTTTTTAAAAATTCAATTAATATTAAGTCAAATACAATATTAATAAATATAAAGAAATCAGATGAAAAAAAACAAACAAACAAAAAAACTACAAAAATCAAAGACAGATCTACTTAAATGAATCTTAAACATTAACTATTTTTCTTCTTTCATAATAATATCAAGTCATATTTTATAAAATCATCAATGAATCACAAAATATATTTCTAAATATCAATCTTAAATTATATTTTGTAGTACAATCACTGAATGGATTTTCAAATAATTTTAAAACTTACAATCTAAAAGTTCTCAAGCAACCAATACTCAGCGTCTGTCAATTTCCCTGAAGATTTAAGTCAACAATTCTGATAAAAATTTCATAGTATCTGATGAAGCGGTATAGACATAACATGTCATCATACGAGTCAATTATGAATTTCAACAACTCGGTTTTCTTTTCTTCCGTTATATTTCTAAAACATATTGTTAGATATAATTACCCAAATTATTTAATATAAACTATGTATATGAATAAATAAAAAATCAGATAACTTACCTCAAAGTCAACTTCTATTCTCTTTCTAGTCCAAAGGTATTAATTTGATATACCAAGGAACAAAAGAGACGTGTCAGATAAATGCTTGTCTGTAAAAATATCTGAAAAAAAAAAAAGCAAAAATTCAATTTTGTTGACACCAAAATATTTTCTCATTGTATGGCAAAAACAAAAAAAAGACACAAGAGTCTCTCTGTGGTGTGTAAAAGTTTACAAATTAAACTCCATTTATACAGTAGCGTGTTTTATCCACTGACTGAACCTCACGAAATTTAGCTAAGTAATCATGAATATAGACTGGGGCGATTTTTGGTCAACTTGACTCACAGTCCTGTTGAAGTCGTGTATCAAGCGAAGATAGTATTATTAAATGCGCTTCACCATGGATCAATGGTTTGTTAGCAAGTATTTTAATTCGATTTTCTTCTATAAGAATTCTATCGGCTACTTGGACATCTCTTATTGTTGCAGCCTCTGTCTAAGATCGGCTGCGACATGCTCTCAAATGTTTAGCCAATGCCTCAGCCAGTTCCATACGAGAAAATCAACGTCACTGTTTACGGTGTTGAGTCAAATCTTTATTTGACCACCTATCGGATAGTTTCACTCGATACAAAAGGAAGGACCCACAACTTATTTAATCAGGTTCCAATCGTCTTGACAAAGTCCATGGGTAAACCATTTGAGATAGACTTGAATACACTTGACATATTGAAACAACGAGAGTACATCACAGTATTTATATATACGCTCAACTCATCTAACATTGGCGTATTATGGTCAAAAGGAAGAACCCGCATCTCAGTGTTTATATATACGCTCAACTCATCTAACATTGGCGTATTATGGTCAAAACTAGGGATATCTGCCATGCACAGAGGACAATTCAAGCAGTTACAAAGTTAGAATGGACGAATTACTGCATGATATAAGCGTACATCTACCCATTTTCAGTAAGCTTGTGTAGATGATTATCAATTATTACTCATTTAAAGGCCTCCGGTGTCTAAGCACTTTTTATAAGCCGGGAAGTAGAATATGACAACTGCATCTCTGTAGAGGAGTAAGATTCGCCACCGAGTCTCTTGAATATGACACTAAATTGTATCTAATGGTAAGGCTCTCGTTCTGGAGCCTTCAGGAATCTATAGTACTTCTTTATTGTAATTAATATTTAATCATTTACTATACTAGAAACCAATCAACAATGTGAAAATAGAACTATTAGATTTAGATAGCAAAACTTGAAACCATTTAACTGGTGCAAATAATAAATAGAAATACTTGAAACTATTTAACTGTGTAGAAACAAATGAGCTCAAACTCATTTAAAAATGAAATTACGTACAAACTATTCCCTTAAAAATCATATATGATATATATAGATTTAAGCACGATTTGGCATTAAATAAACATCAAAGGTTGATATGCCATTAAATCAAATAACCTAACCTAACCATTTTCTATTTATAGAATTTAGATTAAGATTATTCGAAAATTAACTTATCTGTTATAGCAATTGCTTATCAATAAATCTCGAAAAACAAATAAATAAATAAAATTAAAGAAAAATGGTCGTAAGAGCTTGATGATGTTGAACTAAATCTTTTGTTGAAAACGGAAATCTTCAAAGTTTTTTTACTGTTATTTGAAATTTTAATATTTTGCTGGTTTAGTTTTGATATTTACCATGACGGTAAGAGTACGATACGTGTCCATCAATATATTTTTTATTTTAACTTTTTATCTAAGCATTTCAATTCAAAACGAAAATTACAAATAAAAATAAAAATAAAAGATAATGATAATCTTACCATTAAGGTTTATTTATTTTATGAAGGAGTCACATTTTCATTTAATTTTGAACATAGTTTTTTTCGCCAGAATTTTAGGTTGGAAATTTTAAAGTTTTTGTTTTGGTTTAACGCTTTTAGAAGTTGCAGAAAATGGAATTTCATGTCGAAAATAATGTAACCCAGAAATCGATGAGATATTCAAACTTCAGAAATAGGAACTTATCAAAATCATTGCGAATACAGACCCTACACTTTATTAAGTTGAAAACTGGATAGGAAAGAGCTTTATTTTCAGTTTTGAGCTTTAAACGATATTGCGCACACAAAAACCGCGTTACGATGTGCCTCTTTTACTGTTGTAGAATTTTAAAAATATAGATGATGACTTCGACCCTTACTGTGTGCATTGTAAATGTGAACCTGTACCGGACTAAAGTATACAAATATCTATGATACAAAGGTTATTGAGTAACCTGCTGTGGGGCAAGTTAGTTTGTCAACCATTGATATTTCAGGCAAATTAACATTTTCAACAAGATCTTAGAAGTGTATTTATCCACTTTTCATGACAAGTAGAAATATTTGAAAAAATGCGTTGATTTTATTTTATTTTGGTGAAAATCAAGATTGAATATACAAGAATTGGCTGCCCAGTCAGCTGGGGTTGTAGAATACACTGACTGCGCCTCTGCAGAGGGGTAAGACCCCCCACCCCAATGAGTGTCCTGGATATGACACTAAACAATCTGATGGTGAGGTTCCAGCAGTGCTGGCGCTTTGGGGAATGCGGAGTACTCCTTCATTGCCATCGCTCCCAGGTCCACTCTGGCCCGGAGTGGTTGCACCTGATAGGGCCCTATGTATGGGTTAAATAGAACTAACAACATACTTATGCTAAAATGGAGTAAACTCAATAGCTTGAAATAGAAACGTTTTTGACAATTAAACCGTACTTACACTTAAATTTATGCTTAACTGAATTATTTGAAATAGAACTGTTTTTCGACATTAAAACTGTATTTACACTTAACTGAATTATTACATATAACTGCTTGAATAGTTTGAAATGGAAATGTTTTTGACAATCAAATTGAGTACTTATACTAAACTGAACTGTTTTGAATAGAACAGATTATTTACATAAAAATGGATTTGGTGTTAAATAACCTACAAAGGTTGATATGCCATAAAACCAAACAAACCAAACCAAACCAAGAATTGGCTGAAAAGGTCAGAGGTTAAAATGTTCGTATGATGACCTCGTGTCTTTTGTTGGTGACTTTTGTTGATCAATGGAATTCGAGCACTTTACCACAGATAAAAATGAGTGGATCATAAGGGGGTGGATTATGTTGAAAAATAAACCTAATTTTCTCCCATTCCATGAGAGTGTCTTGGTCAGCCTATGAACTTTTTACGTGAGCCTCGTAAAATGCATAATTGATACTGTTCATTTTGGGAAAGTTGAATGGACAACGATGTAATAACTGTGAAACTTAGATTAATGGTGCAGTGGGTGCAAGCATGTGTCGAGCTGAGTTTGCAGCGTCGAGAAAAAGAGATTTTGAGCTCAAATATAAAGAATATTTTGGAAGATCGAAGTGGGAAGTAAGTTCTATCAAAGGAAGATGCTGCACAAACAACCGTGTAATAGGAAGAAAAATTTCATGTGAATACAGTCAATGCATTTTCATGACGCATTAAAACAGAAAACACCTTTTTCTAGGAAAGGAAGTCATGTGGTAATTTTGCTGCATGACAAAACACTTGACATTTTAATGGAATGTGACCAAATAAGGTTTATTTTTCATCATAGTTCACTTTGCAGTGAACATACGTTTTCCATTGATTTTGCTGAACTTGGATCTGATTGGTCAAAATAGTCACCACCAGCCGATATGACGTCATCATATGAATTTTTCAGCCCACTCTCGTAGCAAAAAAAAATCATGAGATGTAGGTGGGGGGGGGTTTACTTGGCGTATTTTATAGTTTAATAACCTTCAGATTGATAAATTGGTCCGGTAAGCAGTTTCAATAAGGTGAATACATAAAAAATTCCCTTGGATAAAATTCGAAACCTTTCATTTACAATGGGATACCCAATTTTGAAAGGTGATATAATACCCCCTCCCGCAAAAAAAAAAAGAAAAAGAAAGAAATTTCTGATGTAACCAAATCTTAGTATAATTCTCCAAATATCTTTATGCTCGTTTATCTATAATCGCATAAATCAAGGACGCTTAAAGTTTTGGCTACCAAATTTTCGGTGGTTATTCAAAGGCTTTGAGAGAATGTTTTTAGCATCGGTATTCAGCT
Source organism: Sepioteuthis lessoniana (assembly GCA_963585895.1). Taxonomy (NCBI): domain Eukaryota; kingdom Metazoa; phylum Mollusca; class Cephalopoda; order Myopsida; family Loliginidae; genus Sepioteuthis; species Sepioteuthis lessoniana. The sequence continues at coordinate 70,246,773 of OY757911.1, read as the reverse complement.
TCCATTTTTTTAAAACAAAGTTTTTGGCTTACAATGCAAATATAAACTTGACCCTAGTTTTGTGTCCACCAGTTTTGCAAAACAGAATCTTTATCTTTTTATCTAACCGTATAAAATTGCTGAAAATCTACTTGAGACAAAACAGTTATAATACATTTTTATGTCTTTTTCCTATGACTTCCAATCATCAGAAATCTCGACAAAAATCAGCTTGTGCTTACATTTGTAGTACAACAAATGACACTACCTCTCAACGATGTTTATCAGCTTCTATGTTCTCATAAACAATTCACTTTTACTATTCAAGAATTTTGTTTATTGGGTGAGTTTTCAGCTAGCTTATATATATATATATATATATATATATATATATATATATATATACACACACACACACACACACACACACACACACACACATATATATATATATATATATATATATTTATATATATATATAAAAGATTTGGAACAGAAAATAACGGAAACTTTTGTTTACATCTGTGGTTTTAAAACTTTTTGGTACCAGGAATCCTTTCTATTACAGGTTCTATCTCATGGACCCCATATAAATAAAAATGAAATCTTGTCGATCCTATTTTGAATAAAAATGAAATTTTCTGGATCCTCATATAATATTTATATAAAATTCATCACAAATGTTTCATGAAAATTACATTTAGTAAGAGGTGCCTCTGGTGTAAAGCTTATCGTCGCAGGAAATGGATTCGGTGACACGAGTTAAATCCTGGACGAGGCTGATTGCATTTCATAGGGCACTAATACCCTTGGGAAAGGTATGAATCCAATTATTCTCCCTTCAGCTATGGGTAAATAGTAGGACAGGCTGTGTTCTTCAGCCTTGGTGAGGCAACTAGTCTAGGAGAAGGAAAACTCTGAAATAACACCTGTTAAACTTTGCTTAAAAATTGACCCTGTGTCATATCCTGCCCGAGCGGGAGGGTGGTAAATATGGAAAATCAAATTTAGTAAGAAATATGCGCTCATCTTGCTTGGCTCCAATTGTCAATTTATGGTGATATTTTGAAAGATACACGTAATTACCTTTGCACAAGTCTAGATCTGTATTTGCTCATCATTTTGCTATGTGCTAAAAATGCTGTTTCGCATAAATATATTGTTGCAAAAGATAGCAGTATTTTGACCATCTTTTGAGAGAACTGGATACTCAGAAGTAACGCTAAGCCAACATTTTGAGACTGATTGCAGTTTAAACTGAATTTTCATTGTAACTAGAAATACGAATATGTAGTTCTATTGCTAATCGTATGATACAAATGTTCAAGAAGCCTTTGCAGCGTCTGGGGACGCCTGCTGTTGACGTTGCAGATCCCTTGTAGCTCCTGGACCACAGTTTGAAAACCACTGGTTTACATAAACCTTATCATCAATAAATACAGACAAATACGAAAACGATTTAATCCTTGCAAAAAAATTATAAATTAATTATTAGTAGTAAAAAAGTAAAGGTGGTGATCCTCAGTTGAGGATGACACAAAGGCTCCCTTTTCGATAACTACTACACCGAGGTGTTGAGGAGGGCCCTACTCTATTCCCTAGATTGCTCCGCTTTACTCTTGATCCGTACCTAATAATACAGAGTGTTAAGCGAGGCGGCATCAAGTACCATTTTTTTGAGTCTTTGGTATGACTCGACCTGGGATTGAAATTTGGTCTCCCTGTCTATTGGCGAACACTCTACTCATTAGGCCAATTGCAACAAAAGAGCCTGATATTATGCATGTAAACAAGGCACAAACGTCTGGAGTAATTACTTAAAAGCAATTTGAAATTATCTCATAAATAAAACGAAAGCTAAAAAAAATGATGTAAATAATTTTTTTATTCTTATAGTTAAATTATTATCATGGCGCATACAACTGGCTTTTTCGTCTAAGTAGATGTTGAAGATTTTATAAGCAAAAGATCGTATTTACAGTTAAAGAGAAAGGACAATTGCCTTGAAATTCAGTTCCTAAATCTGTTAAAGTTATAATTCTGGCTTTTATATGGATTTAAGCTCCAAAGACCAATATACCATCAAATAAGTCGAACTTATATACTTATAAACTTGGCTCTGCTGGAGAAGGAAGGATGAACACATAACCAATGTTCTTTCATGGACTCCTACGCATGGGCACATTAGTGTTAGGCGTCCAGCAAAAACTTACATTTATAATCTCTGTATGGACACTAGATGTCATCTAGAAGACTAGCCCATTGGACTTCTACACATAGACATACCAGTTTTGGCCGTCCAGTAAAAACTTACGTTCATTATCTCTGTGCGGACACAGGATGTCTAGTGTGCTTGCCAGAGATAACGAATAGGGACGGATGATGAGAGCCAAAGGAATACGTGCATTAAGTTCGCCTTGATGATGATTGAATGAACACATACTGAACTTCATCGCTTTTTAAAGTATAGTATTATGCATTTATGATTTAATTACATTAAGAAAAATACAAGTTTATGACAATAAAAGTAAACTTAGCGATCTTAGTAAAGGGTGAACCGAAAGCTCCCTTTTAAATAGCTACAACACAGAAGTGTAGAAGAGGACGCTACTCCATTCCCTGGACTGTTCCACTTTACCCTACATCCGTACCTTATAATGCCGAGTGTTAAGCTAGGCCGTACTAAGTACCCTTTTTGAGTCTTTGGTATGACTCGACCTGGGATTGAACCCTGGTCTCCAGGACAATTAGGGTTAACTAAACTAAAACAAGGTTTGCTTTCTTTGTTTAGAGACGTGTCAACTTTCGAGGGTTATCTAAAGTAAAAAAAAAAAAATCCAACGTAGCATAATTTACTTATACTTTTGCTGGGTTTTACCTCTTAAATATTGTTGAAAGATAATTTTGAAGATTCCTGGTTGTGAGAAATCTCAAGTGCATTGACTGATTTATTTCGGAGATGGTAGAGAAGAGGTTTTGAATCTCGACACAAAGACTGCACGGAGAAAAGAAATAAGGAAAGAGAGAGAGAGAGAGAGAGAGAGAGAGAGAGAGAGAGAGAGAGAGAGAGAGAGAGAGAGAAGTACAGTAGCCTAAAATGATTACACATATATCATAAAACAAAAAGCAAACTTGGTTAAGAAATCCAATCCCTACTTCAATGCATATACTTTCTCTTCCAGTCCCCAACATTCGTGAGAACTTTGACTTTTCATTTCTTATTTGGACTTTTTTTTATTCTCCTTTATTTTATTCATATTTCCTATTTCCCTATTTGTACGTCTAACTTGGAAAGCACCTCTCTTTACCGATTCTAGGTAAATTCATCGCCGCAAATTCATCGTTGGTAAATTCATCGCATAGTATATTTATCGTATTAAATTAATTACTCTTATGATATAGGATTTTACTAACCCTGTTTAGCTTTTTTTTATTAAATTCTTAAAAGCAATGATTAAATTCTGAATTTAGCCACGAATAATTTACCTACAATAAATTTATTATACAATGAATTTACCACGCGATGAATTTATTATGAATTTATCATAATGCATTTATTGATACCAAGCGACTTCACGATAGATGTTTAGGTGGATTAATTAAAATGTTTGCAACCATTTTTTTTTCAAATTATACGGATAGCAAAAGCAACTCATTCTTTCCACATGGAAAGTATGCTTGAGGAAAGACGGAGATTGAATCGGTCGGAACATATTCGATATTATCAAAAAAATTATGAAGAGATTTAATTGTAAAAGAAACAAACAAAATAACTGAATCGGGTTCGACTTAATTTTTTAATTATATCAATTGTTGAAAACCCTCAGCACAAGCGGGATTTAAGACTAGTATCATCAAACAGTAAGTTAATTATAGTTAAGATTTTAAAGTCTGTCTCCTGGGAGCAACGAATTGAATCACAAATGTATATATAGTAACACGTTTTTAAGCTTTCATTTTTCTGTTGACATCATTGTCACATAAAAAAAGTTGTGAAAAAATGTTCATAACTAGTTTCTGGCTCGGAAATTTTCAGTTAGATATCCACTTTATACGTTAAACGTATCTAAGTTCAACTAAAAGATTAATATTCAGTTTAGGTAACATGAGGGACACGAAGTAAGTCTCCAGCTTTCCATTCTAGTTTTATTGCAAATGGAAACCGTAGCTAAAAACTTTAAAACTTTTTGAATATGCAAAATTTTATATGCTCAAAACATGATTCGTGTTGCCATTAGTAACCATAGAAAACTTTGAGCATATGGCTCGAGTTGTACTTAATTTTTGCTTTGATAGTGAGAGACAAAATTTGAAGATGAAAAAAATAAATATTCGTTTGACATTAGTAGCCTTTTGCTAAGCTTAGTTTGGTACAAGGCCGGTCATATGGAGCCTCAGTAAGAACCAAACTTATTTGCAAGCTTAGCTAGCTGAGAATTGTTGTAGACGATGAGGCTGAATCATTTGATATTCATTAAGTCTTGCTGATTGCCCGAATTCCTTTGTCTCTCTCAAGCTATCGGTACCTACCAGGCCCTCTAGACAGCATTCAGAGTCAGTACACAGCTGAGAAAACGTCTGGAAAAAAAAAAACGATCACACACACACACACACACACACACACGCTTGCGCTCACGCATACGAAGGAAAGAGAAAAAAGCCCTTTAGATGAGTAAAAGAAAAAACTGATAAAACAAAGGAAATACCAAGTATCTAGATTGTTAACACTGACTAAAGATGAAATAAATTTCTATATTTCCAGAGTTTTTTTGAGACCGACGGAAAATGCCCCAAACTGCAGATAGTACCGAACCGTATATACTATTTTTTCCGTATATACGTAACAAAGACAAACCTAATTTACAAATTAGGAACAATAAGAGATAAATAACTAAATCATAAATAAAACAATTATAACAATACATTATAATGAAAATGATGGCAATAAAATTCGTTTTTAATGTAGATTTTTGCAACTTCAGTGTATACCATTCCTTTCTTTATTAAATTGAGGTTTTTCAGCCGTTCACAAAAAGGAAGCTCTGAATAAGATTATTTTAGCACTTTGTGACCATTATAAAGTGAAACGTGAATAATTTATTAGAACGGCAGACCACGAGTTAATGATACAAGGTAACCCTGCATATGCAAACTAATATCTATCTATCTATCTATCTATCTATCTATCTATCTATCTATCTATCTATCTATCTATCTTCTGCGTCAGTCTACAACTTTAACAATATATTTAACCATTTGATACCATAGCCCTTGTTTCCCCAGCAAATCATTCATAAAAAAAACTGGACGGCGCACTGGTGTGTCGCCAAAAAAAAAAAAAAAAAAAAAGAAAATTTGGACATTGTTTTTCGTGAATCCACTAAACAATCTAAAAGTATATCAGATAAACGAGTAAATAAATCGTAAAAAAAGGTTCAATATACTCGACCCCGAATCTAAAAAAAAAAAAAAAATACAATTCCTTATCTCTGATAGACACTTGTATCTCAAGCTTATAGTCAGTGATAATTACACTCAGGGAATGCTATCTTACTAATTCTGGGGATTTTCCAAAAAGTAATGTATTCGATGCATAATTTTCTTTCTTTCTTTCTTTCTTTCTTTCTTTCTTTCTTTCTTTCTTAGTCAATTCAGAACCGTTATTATCTTAACAAAACACGTCTTCGTTGTATTCTTGAATGATAAAATATATTAGAAACACTTCTGTCAATCTATCTATGTTAGTCTGAACATACTTTCGACATCTTATCAAAACCATATATGATCTTAGATATACATTCTATTTGGTAATATCTAAATTCCTTGATACTCAGATTTGATATCAAATGTACGTGTTCGCACACACACACACACACACACACACGCACATGCTCTCTTACACACACAATATCCATATCCATATATAAATATATTTACGTGTGAATGATTGTTTTCCTAAGTAATGAAAAAAAAAAGTCCGTTTGGGGAATATACATTGCAATACAGTAAACATAACAAAGCAAAACAAAAAACAAAAGAACAAACCAAAAAACAACAACCCCAAAACAAAACAACCCCCCAAAAAACAATCAAACTGTAATGTTTCACAAAGCAAATATGTCCGGTCACATCGAAAGGACTTGAGATTCTTTTGTTATGAAGAAAACATGATTGGAAAAAGGTAAACATAAGAATGCATGAAAGGTAAGTAAATTTAATCTAATCTAGCGAGTGAAAAACATTGTTTTTTCTCAACAGTGGTTTATTTGAAAATTAAGCAAACATGGTTTATTTTCATCAAAGAAAAGACAGAAGAAAGTAATATCAGTTTAGCAAAGTGAATTTTACATAATATTTCTTTATTTATTCGTACTTGTTATGTCTTTCTTAAAGAATATTGAGAAATATACGGAAGCGCTGAAATGACTGTTGACTTGCATTGCATCAAACTTTATAAGTAATAATAATAATAATGATAATGGTAATAACATTAACTAATGCAGGTGTTAAAAAATCTCAAAAGAGTAAAATAATAATAATAATAATAATCATACACGCAGTTAGAATATGCAGTCAGGACATAGGAATGGAATTTGTCAAAGAAAACTCTGCCATGCTTGTAATGAAAAGTGGCAAACGACATCTAACTGACAGAATAGTACTACCAGATCAAGACAAGATTAGAACGCCAGAGAAAAGGAAAAGGAAACCTACAAATACTTGGGCATCTTGGAGGCTGTCCAGTGGAAATGAAAGACAGAATTCAAAAAGTATATCTCAGGAGAACTAGAAAACTACTCGAGACAAAACTCTTTAGCCGAAATCTTATCAAAAGAATAAATATCTGGGCTGTACCCCTCGTTAGATATTTCGGACCCTTTCTGAAGTGGACCAGAGATGAACTTAAACAAAAGGACCAAAGAACAAGAAAACTAATGATCATGCATAAGGCATTACATCCCAGAGACGACGTTGACAGACTATATGTATCAAGAAAAGAGGGAGGAAGAGAATTTGCCAGTATTGAAGACAGCATTGACACATCAATACAACGACTCGAAGATGACATAAAAAACACGAAGGAGGACTGATTACAGCCATCAGAAACGATACTGACAACTCGATGGACAACAGAATTACAACGAGGAAACAAAAATGGGAAGAAAAACAACTCTATGGACGTTTTAAACGACTAAAAAAATCTCACACGAGAAAACATGGACGTGGCTAAGAAAAGGAAACTTTAAGAGAGAAACAGAATCTCTCCTAATAACAGCCCAAAACTACGCCATCAGAACCAATTATAGCAAAGCGAGAATATATAAGACGCAACAAAATAGAAATGTAGGCTATGCGGTGACAGAGACGAAACGATCAATCACATAATAAGCGAATGCAGCAAATTAGCACAGAATGAGTATAAGACTAGACACGACTGGGTGGGCAAGGTGATCCACTGGGAGATGTGTAAGAAATTTCCATTTGACCATACGAAAAATGGTATATGCACCATTCAATATCTGTTCTAGAAAATTACACACATAAACTCCTATGGGCCTTTGACATACACACGGATCCCCTAATCTCGACCAGAAGACCAGAACTAATAATAATCAACAACAACAACAACAACAACAACAACAACAACAAAAAAGGAGTATTTCCAAAATTGCCGATTTTGCGGTCCCGGCTGACCACAGATAAAACTGAAAGAACGCGAAAGAAAGGATAAGTACCTTGACCTTGTTAGGGAATTGAAAAAACTATGGAACATGAAGGTGACAATTATACCAATTGTGATTGGTGTTTTTGCTACAGTAACTAAAGGGTTATTAAAGGGACTGGAGGACTTGGAAGTTGGAAGACGAGTGGAGACCACCCAAACTACAGAATCATTGAGAACGGCCAGAATACTGAGAAGAGTCCTGGAGACTTGAGGAAACTTGCTGTCACTCAAACTCCAGTGAAAGACCATCAGCTAACGTTGATGTGAAAAACTCTAAAGGAATAATAATAATAATAATAATAAGACAATGAAGAAGAAATTATTAAAGCTATTATAGGTTTGATTTGGTTTGGTTTCATGACATATCAAATTTAGTAGGTTATTTAATGCAAATCCTTTTTATACATATAAACAGTTCTATTTCAAGCATTCAGTTTAGCATTAGTGACTTGTTTGCACTCAGTGTAAATGTCAAAGTACAGTTTAGATATCAAACAGTTCTATTTGACCCATAGATAAGACCCTATCAGGTGTTACCCCTCCGGGCCAGACTGGACCTGGGAGCGATGGCAATGTAGGGGTACTCCACGTTTCCCAAAGCTCCAACATTACTGAAGCCTCACCATCATATCCAGGATAATCATTGGGGAAACCTTACCCTTCTGCAGAGATGCAGTCGATGTATTCTGCAACTCCAGCCGACTGGGCCAAAAGCTAACGTAGACGACAGGTTTTATGCAAGTCAATAAAACCGATATTAAACATAGATATTAATCACAATTTTCAGGAAAAAAACAAAACAAAGCAAAACAAAATAAAAAAAAAACGAAAACAAAACAAAAAACTGGTTAATCACAGTAAATACTGACAGTGCAGAGATTAAGATTAGATCTTTATTCATATAATAAGCAAATAAAACTGCTCGTTATTTGCTAACTTTTGCTTATTTTGATACACATTTTTTAAAGAACCTTTATGGTGGTACTTTTTCTTGTTTCACTAAAAAAATTAATTCCGAACCAATCTTTAAAAAACACCCAACAAATCAATGAAGTTCAAACAATTGTAATTCTATTGAATATTTGTTAGTGAACAGCCACCGACATATGCAATGAGATTATAGCACTTGGTAACAAGAATTCAGGACACATATCACATATTGGATACTTAAAAAGACTGCTTATTCATGGCTTTGAATAGAGAATAGTTTTTATCTTTTATGTACCAATTGAAGAAAATATAGAAAGAGTATAGAAAAAGACACGACATCAGATTTTATGGAAGTTAATGCAGAAAAAACATGGAAATATAGATTAGACCTTTATGTCGGATGTTGGGCTGAAAAGTTCATTGGATGAAAAGTTCACACGTTGACGTCATATCTGCAGTTGATGACTGTTTTGACCAATGGGATACAAACACTGCAATATATATGAAAGAAGTGTGTGAACCGCAATGGGAACGATGTTGGAAAATGAACCTCACTCGGGCACATTCTATGAGAGTATCTTGGTCAGCTTATTAACTAAGCCGACTGTCGTCTTATCTAGTTATCTATCTATGTACGAAGGAGTATGGGTGTGTGTGGGGGTGCTGAAAAGTTAATGGGCTAAAAAAGTTATTTGATGACATCATATCAACTATTGATCCAAACACAGCAGTACAGATGAAAGAAACGTATAGACCCTAGGGGAAGGAGCCATGTTGAAAAATAAACACCAGCACTTACTGTTCAAAATTTCCTCGACCCCACTTCATTCTGACTACCGAAGCAAGTTCTTCGCAAGCATTTTATTGTGGTTTCTCGACAAAATAAATATGATAAAGTTATGACCCCATTTTATTTTGTGCGTCATTACTAACGACATAAATTCGCGCAACTAGAAGAAAAAGTGAAGGAGGAAAATAAACGAAATAGATGCGAACAAATTTGCTCTTATATTTCCCTGTGTAAGGGAAAAAAGTGTACATGTGATTTTTTGCGAAAGTGCTTATGTTGATGGAGTTGAAGTTGTTGATATTTGGTAAATGGAAGTACATTTTATTCTTGCAAAACATATAGTCAGAAAAGACGATAGAAGATCGTTGCCAGTAGCAACAGACACGTTGTAGAAAATAATCAGTGGAGAATATGATGTCAAAGAAGAAAATTGTAGCGATCAAAAACAAAGAAGACTATTTGGAATTTATCGATACAATACACTGAATATATTTCTCTAATTCAATATATATATATATATATATATATAACCATCTTACCACGAGGACCTTATATGTATATATGTATTTTTGGAGAGAAAAGAATAAGTTGAAAATATATTGTTATTTTTGGCTGAGGAAAAAACTGGAAAGAGATAAAGGAATTATTTTGACTAAATCCAAAGAATTGACTAGGAGAATTTTGTTTTGAGAAATATAACTGGATTGTTTTGAAAAATATGACTTGAAGTTGAGACGCTTGTTCATCCAGGGGTCAAAACCTAACAATGATGGGAAGTAGGTGAGCTGAGTACACCTGTTGTCTGTTTTTAATATCTTTTACTTAAATTTGAAGCCGTGGGAAAGACTTTTTAAGACCATTATGAGTTTAACGGGTGCAAACGTCCTCATTACACAACAGAAATAACCGCCTATTATGAGTACTGGTGTTAAGGTGAAATATTGAGGAACTACGAGGAAATACCTGCCTATTTACGTAAAGGTAAGAGGAAACCGAACACAGAAGGTGGAGACAGAATGGAAAGAATGGAAATAATTAGTAAAATCCACATTTGGAAATACCTGCCCCTTTGGGTAAAGGTAAGAGGAAATCGAAAACTGAAAATGGAGGCAGAATGGAAGGAGTGGAGTTAAGTAGTGGAATCCAAATCAGGAAAGAATTAATATTATCAATAGCACCCAAAACACTACCTCAGGATGGAGAAAAGATGTATATAAGCTGAGAATTTTTTGCTCATTGACAGAAACGAAAGGATGACGACTAAGAAACTCCACATCACTTTGAGTTCTGACTTTGTACCAGACTCCCTAAAGTAGAGAAGAACTGAGAAGAACGAATATAACACGCTACTTGAGATCGTCTTTTACCAGGTTATCGAAGGGAAGAGAGACAAAGAGAAGCCGAAAACAAAGAGAGTGAGAAAAAGCTGACGTGAACCGAAATTTAAGATCACCTTTGACCAAACTATCGAAAGCCTGAAGCAGAAAAAGCCTAAAACTTAATACATTAATTTAAGAAGATTTGTGCCTGACTTCGAATGACGAGAAACTGATTGATTGTTGAATCGTAAACTAGGTCATGTGTCACATGTCGACTAACCACCGAGAAGGGTGAATGTATGTATAATTTTAGAGACTTTTTATACGAAACTAAATATCGTTGTTTGTTACAAATCCGTGTCCTGTTCTTTTTTGTCGTTCGTCTACATTTTTACTTTCTTAATTATGCGGTCTCATCCGTCCGTTCTTTGATTGGCGATTCTGATTAGCGATCGATCTACTGTCTGGATCAAAAACACAAATTGGACGGATAGGTAGATCGACCGTGCCGTCCTGTGACACAACCAGCCCAGCGGAGCCGTCAGTGGATCAGAGCCTTCGACGACTGAGGGACGGGGAGGAGGAACATACGAATACTATAAAGAAAATTTGGGACTTTAGTGTTAATATGTTTATACAATAGAAATAGTCTTAAAGTGGATTGTGATAGGAAAAAACCCCATAAAAATCTCAAAATTAATCACTTGAACTTAGACTAAGTTAAACACTGTCAATTTTTTTCGATGTCCTTTTTTATGTAAATACAAGCATGTGTCAGCTTTACAGAAAACTGAATGACCAATCAATATACATAAATAACAAATCGAATCATACACCCATCATTACTAAACTCGCTGTGTAACTTAAACAAAGATGGTAAAGGCACCATTATCTCTCTCTCTCTCTCTCTCTATATATATATATATATATATATATAATAAATATTTACCAACCCCTCCGCTCGGGCAGGATATGACACTAGGTCAATCTTTAAGCAGTGTTTAACAGGTTTGAATTCAGAGTTTTCCTTCTCCTAGACTATATATATATATATATATATATATATATATGTGTGTGTGTGTGTGTGTGTGTGTGTTCTAGAGCGTGAACGTGTACTCATGCATGCGTATGTGTATGTTAACCCAGAGTGGAAATTAACAACAATAGATTCCAATAAAAAAACACCTGATAATACGTAGAATGTCGTGAAACGGTCCATCCCATTATAAGTGAATGCAGCAGACTGATACAAAAAGAATAAAAGACTAAACATGCCTGAGTGGGAATGATGATCCGCTGGAAATTGTCCAAGAGATTAAAGTTTGACCATGCAACTAAATATTATATGCACAAACCAGCACCCACCCAAGAAAATGAGACACATAAAATTCTCTAGGACTTTGAGATACAAACAGATAATTTAATCCAGACCAGAACACGATGCCTAATGTTTATAAACAAGAAAAAACATCTTGAGAATCTTACCTGTTCTAGCGAACCATAGTGTGAAAATTAAAGAAAGCGAAAAATAGACGAATACCTGAATCTTGTCCGAGAACTAAAAAAGCTGTCAGACATGATGATGACGGTGATACCAATTGTAGTTGGAGTCCTTGGAATGACCCCTTAAGTCCTGGAAGAGAGACTGGAGGAACTGGATATTAGAGAAAGAATTGAGACCATTCAGACCACAGCACTATTAAAATCAGCTAGAATACTTAGTAGAGCTCTGGAAACGTGATTACTGACTTTCATTATTCTTAAGTCTTAAGTAAAGAGCCAGTAAAGGATCGTAAAAAACTGAAACATAAAACTTAAGATAAAATTGTAGATAAATCATAATTATAATGAGGGTAAAGTGATCGACTGTACAAGAAATTTAATTTTGACCATACGAACAAATGGTATATGCACAACCCAACATTCCAGGAGAATGACACACACAAACTCCTCTGGGATTTTGATATCTAAATGGATTACTTAATCTTGGCCAGACGAATAGACCTTATCATAAGCAACAAAAAAAAAAAAAAGAAAAAAAAGAAAGAGAATTTGCTGTCCCTATTGACTGCACAGTAAAATTAAAAGAAGGTGAAAAGAAGAATAAATACCTCGAACTTACAAAGGAACTGAAAAAAAAAAAAAAAAAAAAAATGCAGAACTTGAAACTGACGTTTTTACTAATTGTAATTGGTGCTTTTGGTACAGTCACCAAAGAATTAATAAATGGACTGGAAGAATTGGAAATAAAAGGACGTGTGGAGATAATCCAAACTACGGAATTACTGAGAACGGCTAGAATACTTAGAATAATCCTGGAGACTTGAGACTTGCTGTCACTCAAACTTCAGTGAAAGACCATCAGCTAACGCTGATGTGAAAAACTCTCAAGGAGTAATAATAATAATAATAATAGTAATCGTGGACTTTGCCGTTCCAGCTGACTATTGGGTAAAGCTGAAGGAAAACTAAAAAGAGAGATTAGTATCAAGACCTTGCCAGAGAACTGAAAAAAATATGAAACTAGAAAGTGATGGTGGTACCAATTGTAATTAGCGTTCTCGGTACAGTCAGCAAAGAATTGTTACTGGGACTGGAGGACTTGGAGATAAGAGAACTAGGGGAGACCATCCAAATTACCGCATTGTCGAGATCAGCCAGACAACATAGAAGAGTCCTAAAGGTTTGAGGAGACTTGCCGTCACTTGGAACCCAGTGGAAAACCACCAGCTAACGCTGGTGTGAAATATTCTCAAAAGAGTAAAATAATAATGAAAATGGGACAGGAATTCCTCTCTTCAGAAGAGAGGTGAAAAAGAAAATGGCTGTAAGAAATCGGGTGGAAAGCGAATGAAGTGCTGTATTATCTGTAAAAAACTTCTAGAGAATTGGTAAATCTAAAGTTTGTATTTCTTTCTCAATCCGCAATATCGAATGAATTTTATGTTTGAGTCCTAAAATAAATTAATTTCTTTGATTTTATCTCTGAATGTAAACGGATAGTCGAAGTGAATTTAGTTGGTTGGTTGGTTTGTTGGATTTGTGGCATATCAACCTTTGTAGGTTATTTAACGCCAAATCCATTTTTATGTAAATAATCTGTTCTATTTAAAACATTTCAGTTTAGCATAAGTACACAGTTTAATCGTCAAAAACATTTCCATTTCAAACTATTCAAGCAATTATATGTAACAATTCAGTTAAGTGTAAATACAGTTTTAATGTCGAAAAACAGTTCTATTTGAAATAATTCAGTTAAGCATAAGCACGCAGTTTAAATGTAAGTACGGTTTAATTGTTAAAAACATTTCTATTTCAAGCTATTCAGTTTGCTCAAACAATTCATTTTAGCATAAGTATGCTGTTAGTTCTATTTAACCCATAGGGCCCTATCAGGTACTACCACTCCGGTCCACAGTGAACCTGGGAGCGATGGCAATGAAGGGGTACTCCGCATTCCCCAAAGCTCCAGCACTGCTGGAACCTCACCATCAGATTGTTTAGTGTCATATCCAGGACACTCATTGGGGGGGTCTTACCCCTCTGCAGAGGCGCAGTCGGTGTATTCTACAGCCCCAGCCGACTGGGCAAGTGAATTTAGTAGAATGTGAGAATAATGTAAAGTTGTATAACACTATATTTTGGTCCGTACCAAACAATATGCTTAATATGTTTGCACAGCACCAAATGTAGTACCATTGCTTGGCCGCGGGTTTTCAGGGTCGAATCCTGTTTATGGCTGTGCTGTGGGTTTTTAGTGCCGAATCCTGGTAACGGTGCCAAATGCAACACTATAGTTTGCACCGTCGGAGCCTTTATCTTGGGCACTGTACCAAATATAGTACTATGGTTTGGCTCAGCACAAATTATAACACTATCGCTTGGTCTAGTGCCAAATGTGTTTCCAGATAGTTTGTTTATCAATCTTTTCTGTGCCTACACTGTTTTTGAAAGATCCACAGATCGGGAATGACACAATCAATCTGGAACTTTCTCTGACGGTCGGGAGTGATCTGTTTGAACAAAGTTGTCTGGCTGTTGGCAACTCAAAAACAATCAACAGTCATTTATTGTTCGATCTTCAGACTGCATACAGTAGCAGAGAGAGAGAGAGAGAGAGAGAGAGAGAGAGAGAGAGAGAGAGAGAGAGAGAGTGAGTGAGAGAGAGAGAGAGAGAGAGAATCTGTCTATGAACATACACAAAGAGACACGACCCCCAAGCCGACCAAACTTTCTGAACGAAAACTGACAACTGAACGACTGACTACTTTTCCAAAATTCGCCAATTTTCATATCTAAATTCAGGATATCGGTAGGGTGATGTTATCTTGCTAAGTCATTGCATCATCTCATACGTGTCCCAAATTCACTGTTTTCATGTCCCTAATCAAAGTTGTTACAAGACATGAATCCATTTTGTTTACATTGGTCTTCCTGTGTTGATCATTTTGCACTCGTTTAAACTTCCCAAGTTGACTTATATTCTCGCTCAAAGATTTTAGCTAACTTAACAGCTAACTGAAAAATGCGCAGCCTAACCAAACCAGATGATAAAATTATTAACAATTACGGCAACTGGGTTAAATTTGTAAAAAGTGTTGGAAAAGGCTTAAGGGCCAACAGTAAATATAGAAAAAACATCTTCCTTGTCTAGTAACTAAACTTGTTATCGAAACCCCTTATCAAAAACAGGAACGCACATATTACGTCTTTAGAGAACAGAGTTAAAATTACAATATCAGAATATCGGTAAATAACTTGGGATTTCAAGAACAAAATAATAGTTATAGGCAAATTTAATAGCCGCGTGTCGATGTTTTTTTTGGTTGATGAGACACTGCTTCCTAGGTAGGTGAACTTGTCTACTAGTTTCCGAGAGGTTCCGTCTAGTGTGGAAATGTCGCCTGTTTGATTAAAGCACATGTATTCCGTTTTATGTGCATTGACATGGAGGCCAATGTCTGCGGCGGCTCGTTCCAAACTATGCTGTAGTATTTCGGCTTGGTTGGGTGTATTTGCCAGAATCGCTACGCCATCGGCGTAGTCAGCGTCGGTAATTGTTAAAAAAACGGTAGGAGATATACAATTCGCTAATAAGCCATTGACTGTTCCCCGAAGAACAAAAAGGATGCTGAAAGGGAACAAGAGGAAAAGGAGCTCTTCTATACATTGATCAACACATCTTCAAGGACTGCAAAATGAGACGAAAAATGTAGCTATGGCCTGGATTGATTACAAAAAAGCATATGATTTGGTCACTCAAAGCTGGATAATAGATCGTCTCAAAATGTACTAGATATCCAACGAAGTCATAGAGTTTATCGGGAATACCATGAAAAACTGGAGGGTGGAACTGACTGCAGGAGAAAAAGTTTAGCTAAGGTGAAAATTCCGAGAGGAATCTTCCAGGGAGATGCTCTATCAACATCACTATTTATAATCGCAATGATGCCACAGAATCACATAATTAGGAAATGCGCCAGCGGATAAAAATTTAATGAATCACAAGAAGAAATCAACCATCTAACGTTCATAGACAACATCAAACTGTTTGCCAAAAATGAAAAAGGATTGTTGACCCAAATGCAAACAATAAGAATATACTTTCAGGATATAGGGATAAAATTTGGCATCGAAAAATGTGCCATGCTAATGATGAGACGCAGAAAAAGACAAAAGACGAAAGGAATAGAATTACTAAATCAAGAAAAAAATCAGAACGCTCGGAGAAAGGGAAACCTACAAATACTTGGGAATATCTAAAGCGGACATCATCAATATAAAAAACGATTAAAAAAGAATGCCTCAAGAGAACCCGAAAATTCTCGAAACCAAATTATATTGGAGAAATCGCATGAAAGGGATAACACTTAGACTGTTCCCTTCATAAGATACGCGGGGCCATTCTTAAAGTTGACGAGGGAAACTTTAACAAATGGACCAGAGAACAAGAAAACTCATGACGATGCCTAAGGCCTTACACCCCAGAGATGATATAGACAGACGATATCTTTCAAGAAAACGAGGAAGAAGACTTGCAAGTACGGAAGATAGCTCTGATACATCGATAAGACGTCTTGTATACTAGATAAAAAAGAGTAAAAAAGACTGATTACAGCGACTAGAAACAACACAAACAACACAGGGATCAACAGAACAACAACTAGAAAACAGAAATGGGAAGAAAACCAACTTTACTGACATTTCAAGTGATAAAACAAATAAAATTTCACACGAGAAGACTTGAACATGGCTAAGAAAAAGAAACCTTAAGAGAGAAATTGAATAGCAGCACAAAACAACGCCATAAAGACAAACTACGTTAAAGCAAAAAATAGATAAGACGCAACAGTATAGGTTATGTGGTGATAGAGACGAAACGATCAATCATATAATAAGTGAATGCAGTAAACTTTCATAAAAAGAGTATAAAACTAGACACGACTGGGTGGGGAAGGTAAACAACAAGGAGCTGTGTAAAAAATTCAAATTTGACCATACGAACAAATGGTATATGTGCAACTCAGAATAATCACTGAGAATGAGATACACAAATTTCTCTGGGATTTTGAGATAAAAGCGGATCACCTAATCTAGGCCAGACAACCAGAAATTATATTAGAGAACTAAAATTAGAGAACCTGCCGAATAGTGGACTTTTTCATCCCAGCAGACCACAGAGTAATAAAAGAGAACAAAAAGAGAGATAAGTACCTGGACCTTCCAAGAAAACTAAAAACTATGGAACATGAAGGTGACGGTGATATCAATCATAATTAGTGCACTTGATACAATCCTCAAAGGATTGGCAAAGGGACTGGAAAATTTGGAAATTAGAGAATAAGTAAAGACAATTCAGTTTATAGCATTATTATGATTGGCCAGCATAACCACATACTCAGAAAATGCACAGCCGGATACAAAGTTAGTAGATCGCAGGAAAAGATCTATCTCTTAATGTACATGGATGACATCAGACTATTCACAAAAAAAAAAAAAAGAAAAAAAGAAAAAGAACTGGAAACTCTAATACACGCAGTTAGAATATACAGTCAAGACATAGGAATGGAATTTGGCATAGAAAAATGTGCCATGTTTGTAATGAAAAGTAGCAAACGACATCTAACTGACGGAATAGAATAACCAAATCTAGACAAGATTAGAACGCTCGCAGAAAACGAAACCTTCAAATACTTGGGCATCTTGGAGGCTGACACCATCAAACAAGTGGAAATGGAAAAAAAAATTCTAAAAGAATATCTCAGGAGAACAACTACTAGAGACAAACCTTATCAAAGGAATAAATACCTGCGCTGTATCCCTAGTTAGATATTCCGGACCCTTTCTGAAGTGGACCAGAGAGGAACCTAAGCAAATAGATCAAAGAACAAGAAAACAAATGACCTTGCATAAGGCATTACATCCCAGAGACAACTTTGACAGACTATATGTATCAAGAAAAGACTGATTTGAAACCATCAATCATATAATAATCGAATGCAGCAAATTAGCGCAGGATAAGACTAGACTCGACTGGGTGAGCAAGGTGATTCACTGGGGCACAACCCAGCTCATGTCCTAGAAAATAACACACATACACTCCTATGGGACTTTGACATACACATAGATCACCTAATCTCGGCCAGAAAACCAGACCTAATAATAATCAACAACAAAAAAGATGATAACTTGCAAAATTGCAAACTTTACTGTCCCGGCTGACCACAGTTTAAAACTGAAAGAAGGTGAAAAGTATGATAAGCACCTCAACCTTGCCAGGGAATTGAAAAAAAACAAACTATGGAACATGCAGGTGACAATTATTCCAATTGTAATTGGTGCGTTTGGAACAGTAACTAAAGGATTACTAAAGTTGACGGATGAGTAGAGACCATCCAAACTACTACATTATTGAGAATGGCCAGAATACTGAGAAGAGTCCTAGAGACTTACCATCACTCAGACTCTAGTGAACGGCCTCCAGCACTGACATTAGTGTGAAAAACTCGCAAATAATAATAATAATAATAATAATAATAATAATAATAATTAAAGCAAGAAGATGAAGAAGAATTGCGGACTTTACTGTCCAGGCTGACCACAGAGTAAAACTGAAAGAAATATAAGTACCTGGAAATTACTCGGAAACCAAGAAAACTGGAACATGAAAATCACGGTGATACATATTGTAATTGGAGCTCTTGATACAATCACCAAGTGATTGCTATAGGGACTGGAGGGTTTGGAAATAAGAGGACGAGTAGAGACCGACAAACTACGGCATTATTGAGGTCGGCCAGAATACAGAGAAGAGTCTTGGAGATTTGAGGAGACTTGCCGTCCCTCAAACTCCAGTGAGAAGCCATCGACTAACACTGGTATGAAAAACTCTCAAAACAGAAACATAATAATAATAATAATAATAATAATAATAATAAGAGAACGAAAAGAAAAAATAAGAAAATATTCTGGGTAGACAAATCTGATACAAAAAAAAGTGTGCTTCGGGCAAGAAAGGAGGCAGGTAGTAATGTTTTGAAGACATTAGCATGGATTATCGCTGAGGCTTAAGGCCTAAACACTTCGTTAACACTCAAGGTGTTGGGAATAATGGAAAAAAAATGAAATATTCAAGTCATTGAGGCATCAGATACCGTTAGAACGAGACAGAGAATAAGAAATAAAATATTAATGTAATGGAGAGAAAGAATACAAAAAAAAAAAAAAAGACGTGAAATATTTGAAAATTGTGGTATTAAGAATGAGCTGGAAAAACTAAAGAATGTAATCTGAAAGAGGAAGAGTATAAGTTTGATATAGTATGAAAATGAAAAACAGGAGGACTAAATATGAGGAAAAATTGCTTTGGAAGAAAACTATGATGTAGTGTTAAATTAAGGAGAGAATGGTATCAAAGAAAGTTTAGAATAAAGATTAAAACAGAAGAGAAGAAATTGAGAAACTTGAAAAAGAAAAAGAAGAGGAAAATTATAAAGAATAAAAGCAGGAGACATAGAAAGAAAGATAGGGAGAAATAAAAAAGGAAACGAGGGAAAAGGAAAAAAGAGCGAGAGAGAAGAGCAGGAAATTAAAAAAAAATGCAAAAAAGATTGGACAAAAAATGGTGTAAAAGAAAAAGAAAAGGAGGGAGGAAAACGAGTAGAAAAACGAGACGAGAAAAGCAAGAATAAAGAGAGAAAAAGAGAAAAGAAAGAAGAAAACACAAGATAGAAAAAAAATGATAAAAAATGAGGGAAAGATTAAAATGAAATTGAAATAGAAAGAGATGAGATGGGAAAAAAGGGGGAAAAATAGAAAAAAGTAAGGAAAAAAATGGAAAAAGAAAAAGAATAATGAAAAGCGAAAGAAAATTAAATTATAGGAAAAAAGACGAAAATAAAATGAAGAGAAAAAATAACTAACAAAGAAAAAAAACAACAAAAAAAAAAACGGTATGAATAAATTTGTGGGAAGGGGAGGGAGAAAGATAGAAAAACAGAAACGGGCAAAAAGAAAATGCGAAGGAAAGAAACAATGAATAAAAAAAAAGGAAAAGAACAGAACATCGGAAGGAAAACGTGAATGATTTGCACAAACGTCAAAAATAGTGAAAACATACGAAAATAGAAAGAAAATAAGATTACTACAGGTATATTCTGGGTAGGAATCCAAACAAATAGAGAGAGAAAGAGAGAGAAAGAGAAAGATATAAATAACCACAATATTAAACAAAAACGTGATAAAAAAAGAAAAGTGAAAGAAAGGAACCCTCCCCCGCCCCCAAAATACGCAAAAGAATGAGAAAAATAATAAATAAATAAACAAATGAAAAGAAAAATGAAATTACAAAAAAAAAAAAAAGATATAGAATAGAAAGTTTCACACAGTTGCAGGATGGATAAGCATTTCTGAATTCTTTCTTAAAGGGTCAGTAAAACGTGAAAAACTGTGTAAGAAAATTCCATACTTGTTCTGTGTTCAAAAGTATTAAGGGATTTTGCAGAATATTTATTTAAAAGTAAATCGGAAATCTCGTCATAGAAAAGCTGGGTAAAAAAAAAAAAAATTCCCAAATAAACAAATAAATCCCACCTCCCAAAAATATAGAAAAAAAAACAAACAAAAAAACAAAAAACAAAAACACACTTATTAATTAAAAATTTGAGGGACCTGTTTATTTCTTTTCTCCGTGTAAAACACTTGAGGTCAGGTTTATGTTTTGTTTAGTACCGTTAGAGACATGAGAATATATCTGATCTCTATCTGTTAGGTATTCGGATTAATAGTTTTACAAGGTGTTAGATTTTCTTTTCTGAATAAATAAATGTTACCAATATATATATATATATATATATATATATATATATATATATATATATATATATATATATATAATCACAACGTCTGTCTGGACTCTAAAACACTAGAACTTCCTTATAATTCATTTCTGCAAGAGGGAGAAGCCTCTCATTTTATACTATCGCAATGATATATATATATATACATACTTATCTATCTATCTATCTATCTATCTATCTAGATACGTGGTGCATTCAATAAGTTTCCAGACTTTTTTTGTACAGGCATTTAGAATTGTCGTAGATTCTTGGAAATTTAGTATGTGATTGCTATACATCTTATGAGATGACTGATCAATTTTTATGATTTCAGGTTCAAATGAACAGCTACAGCAGTAATTGGAATACACCCTACAAAAGCCTGATTGTCACAGCTGGTGAATTTTAGAATTTTAAGACTTTATGCATTATAAGAACTTTTTACTTATAATATAATCAACAATATTTTGCAGTTGAAACGATTGCTCCATATACTCGTCGTGATCTTGCGTTTTCATTCCTTTATGCTGCGTTTTTTTGTCACTTTCCAAAGACGAATACATTTCGCATGTGGATATTACATAAGTTACGACATATAGTTAATGTAAAAATTCTATAGTCTACACTTTCTATAAAATTGGCAACATAGCATTTGATGGAGATATTTTGTGAGAAAAGCATTGTTCAGGATCGAAAGCGCCTAGGCTGCAAATGCAAGAAAATGGGTTATACGAAATTATACATTTTTCACAAGACATGTCTTGAACTTTTTTTCTTTTTTTTTTTATCGAAGAGTTGAATTTTTGTTTTGTCAGATCATGATATTCTGTCCCAGAACTAAGCAGGCTCTTTGAGATGATTAAAAGAGAAGAATGTAGGAAAGCTCAAGTGAGTGGCCATCAGAAATTTGATTTTTCTAGAAAACTAAAGATGCAATCTTATACGATGGAGTGTCCGACTAATTGTGCCTGTGCTCAACTTAGAATTGAAAATATGCTTATCAGAAGTTAGAATTGAACCAAATTTCCTTTGTATTAGATGATTCAAAAATTTTTGATCGCTATTTAGTAACTTACTCTTTAAACGAGAAGAGTAATTAGTGTATATATATATATATATATATATATATATATATATATATATATATATATATATATATAGGGAGGAGTGGCGAGAGAGGGTCAGGGATATCCGTGCTGCCAGCACGATATGATGATGATGATGATATATATATATATATATATATATATATATATGTGTGTGTGTGTGTGTGTGTGTGTGTGTGTGTGTGTGTGTGTTGTGTGTGTGTGTGAATTTATTTATTTATTATGAAGAGTGAATGCTTTTCGATTTAAACTATTTGAATATATATATATATATATATATATATATATATATATATATATATATATATATATATATATATATATATATATATGTAAGTAAACGTTTGCACATAGATATTACATATATACGTTGTGCACTCAATAAGTTTCCATACTTTTTTGTACAGGCATTTAGAATTGTCGTAGACTCTTGAAAATTCAGTACGATTGTGCTATACATCTTATGAGATGACTGACCAATTTTTATGATTTTCGGTTCAAATCAACAGCTACAGTAGCAATTGGAATACACCCTACTAAAGCCTTATTGTCAAAGCTGGTGAATTTCAAAAATGCAATCTGACACTTTAGAAAAAGATATGCAATTAAATTCTGTTTTAAACTCAGGAAAAATGCCACAGAAACGTATGGAATGCTTCAGACTGCTTTTGAACCATCTTGCATGAATCGAGCATCAGTTTTTGAGTGGCATAAGAGACTCAAGGAAGGCACGGAGTCTGTGAGGGATGATGAGAGGTGTGGGACGAGTAAGGAAGTCAATACACCACAGTTGATTGGCCAAAGAGTTAGTGTTAGGGTTACTATGTTGAGGTTTTAAGGGAGTTCAGCAAGAGATTCCGTCGGAAGAGGCCAACACTCTTCAAATCGGGTCAGTGGCATTTCCACCAGGACAATGCACCAGTGCACTACTCCATCCTTATCACAGACTATTTGACCAAGATGGGCATCAACACAGTTCCTCAGCCTCCCTATAGTCCAGACCTTGCTCCCTGTGACTTTTGCTAATTACCTAAGCTCAGAAGCTGTCGTTATGAGACAATTAAGGAGACGAAAAAGGCTGTGACGAAGGTCATTGGCACACTCACACAAGAGGCCTTCCATGGAGCCTTCCAGAAGTTGTTAGAAGGGTTGCAGCTGAAGGAGATTACTTGGAAGGGGACTAGATTTTCATGTGTGTACTATCAATAAAAGTGCCCATACGAAAAAAGTCTGGAAACCTATTTAATAATCCTCGTATTTCATATATTACATATATATATTATATATATATATTATACATTATACCGGCCCATTTGTCAAATTGGAAGAGTGTTGGCAATCCCATGTCGGGTCATACCAACATTTCTAAAAAGATTCTTTATACCTTCTTGCTTAACACTCACCATTATGAGGTAGGTATTAAGAGTAAAATGGACCAATCCAGAAAAAGGAGTTGCACTTCTTTAACACCTTGGTGTAATAGCCTATTGAAAAGGCAGCCTTCGGGTCAACGCTTTTACTTTTTACTTTTACGTATAATTTATATATATATATATATATATATATATAT
Source organism: Sepioteuthis lessoniana (assembly GCA_963585895.1). Lineage (NCBI taxonomy): Eukaryota > Metazoa > Mollusca > Cephalopoda > Myopsida > Loliginidae > Sepioteuthis > Sepioteuthis lessoniana. The sequence continues at coordinate 70,223,016 of OY757911.1, read as the reverse complement.
ATATATATATATATATATATATATATATATATATATATGTGTGTGTGTGTGTGTGTGTGTGTGTGTGTGTGTGTGTGTGTGTGTGTGTGTGCGCAGACATTTGAAAAATCCAACCATCGTAGATAAGTGCTGAGTTTACACCGCAGAAAATAAAACTCATTGTACTACGTACATAAAGAATACTGTTTACAAAGGAAAAATACATTAGTCCATACTAACTTTGATTTACAGGTACTGTTAGATGACACTTCGTACACACACACACACACGCACACACACATACATAATAATTTCAGAAAGATGTTATCTTGAATATTAACTTGTCCAACAAACTGTCTTGATCTTATTTCCATTGTGCATTTATTGGATTCTTTGACCAACAAGTTAATTTTACAGTTCTGTCACCGTATAACTTTTTGAAATTAATAGATCCATTGTTAGCATTTTGGCATTAGATCCCAAAGGAGATCATTAAAGATCTTACAAAATCCAAGCTTGAACTTATAAGAGTTGCTTTGCGAGCAGATGGAGGAAAACATTTTATAATATAGTCATAATGTTTTGGCTTATTTATGTATGGTAACGAGTTCTGTTTATAGATTTTGATCTCTTAGGTATTATATACAACGGATTTAATTCACCCATCTCCCCAAAGTTATTCACTAGGGTTGAAATCCACAAAGAAAGAAATCTTTTTTGTTTAGCGGAAAGCTCAATCACGTCGAAAACTCACTTCATAAAGCAAAAATAGGGGGGGGGAGTTCCCGTGCCGTCTTGACTAACATGCTTGACTTGGTACAAGCGAGTTCGAACCTCAGTCGCACTATTTCGTTGAATTTCGGACTACTATCTTTTGGAAAGATATGAATCCTTTTAGACCTCAGCAATGGGTTAAGTAGTTATTCTACTTTTCTACAAGGATAGATTTGGCATTAAATAACCCACGATGGTTGATATGCTATTAAAAAGAAACAGAAACAACTAAACCAACCAAACCAAACAAAGCCAAAAATAGATGATATATGAATTTCGAAAGACAATGGAATATCTTTGGTAATTATTATGTCTTGAGTGTAACTGCTTTGCTCAAGCTGTAACGATTAAATTACAAGTATTTTATACTGAACTTTCTAAGAGATCATTAAGGTCTCCAGTTGATCCAACTACATTTGATATCAGAACGTTTTGTTCGTTAAAGTGATGACAGCTATGACATCTATGTTGGGTGTAATTATGTACAAGTAGCTTTGTGGTAAGATAACAGGGGAATTACGGTAATTTCATTTGGTATTGCATAAAGGAATTGAAGATGTTATCAAAAACCATCCCAGAGAATGGTAATGTAAACAGGATGCTGAACGTGATGGAGACAAAGAGAAGCATCGAGACAGAACAAAGGCAAGAAAGTAAATCAAGGAAGGGGATGTTATGAGTTTTATTCAGTCTCGTGTTAGTAGATTAACAAAGTTTTCTTCCTTTCAGAAAACCGGTTTGTAAATCTACAGTTCGTAATTCAGAGCCTGCATTTCGAAAATGATATTATTGCATTTCTGTTTGGCCTCAGCATGTTCGTAAACAAAATAAGATGGCACATAGCAGATTTAGAATAAAATGAGTTGCACTTAGCTTCGCTCAGTAAATTCGTATCTGACATACAGAAAAGCATTAAAGTGAGAATTCACTCATATACTTCTTGGTTACGATGTGACACAGAGGCATTTTTAGCGGGGTAAAACTGGTTTGAATTCAGTTTTCTTTCTCCTTGACTGGTTGCCAAATAAAAGCTAAAGGGCTCAGACTGCGCTACTATTTATTCATAGCTGGTGGTGGGGGTGATTAAAGAAAACATGCCCATTTAATATTCTCGATACTCTTTACCAGAACTCCCAAGTCGAAATAGATGCATGTATTTAGCCAACGCCTCAGCCCAGAGCAGGATGAGACACAAAGTAAATGTTTTTTTAAGCAGAGTAAAGCAGAATTCAGAATTTGCCTTCTCTTGGACTGGTTGCTCTACTATTTACTCATTGCTGGGGGGGCAGAGAGCAGATGGATTTGTTCTTTTCTATAACACGATGGTCCAATGATTAATATTATATATTAAAAAATTATAACGTATCATTCGGAATACTAAAAAGTCCTTATTCAGATTATCTCAAAGTCTATTCTGATTAACTCTAATTCTTTCTCGAAGTCCGACGCAAACCAAGAGGAGAGAGGAAGACCTTCTAAAGGGTTATGAGCAAATCTCGCTTCCATCTACAAAGGAGCACCCACCTCCGACCTAATGTTTATCCCTATTTATCTCTTTGGGTTTCCAAACTCAACTCCTTTCAACAGCCGTCTTTTGAATACAAAATTATCTTTTCTTATATAATGTAGTACTTATCTCATTCAACTAATGTTTTAAAGACACGTGTCTTAAACCTTTTGATGTGACGTCATCTTCCTAATCATTGCATCATACGATCATAAACTCGTATTTCTTACTCAGATGACAAACACTTGATTTGTTTATGTTCATCATCCTGTCTAGAACTATTTTGACAAAGCTCATCCGGCACACATGCAAGCCTATGACCTTTCGTGACTAAGTACAATTACATTCAAAGATTTTAGCTAACCTACAATTTTACAAAACAAAATAATTTTTAATCAAATAAAATGATTTACATAATTAATTATCACCCTAATTATTTTACATTTTCCGAGGACATTTGTGCGAACTGAAGTGCAAACGGCCTCGTCCAGGATTTGAATTATGGTCACCGATTTCATTTTCAACGACGAAAGCTGTTACCCTAAGCACGCCTCCAAAGTCAAAGTAGATGAAAATAACTCCCTCTATTGATTGTAGATTGGTAAATTTTACTGGCACTGAATTTTGCAATTAACAACCCCTCTTTAAAGATCGAACATATTTACTCGTCAATTTCCCTTGAAACTAGACAATGGATTCTCTTTCGATGACAATCGAAATGTTTTATCATAACATATCTTAAGAAAATTGCTATTCGACGGGACTTTAAGAGCAAAGTCAAAAGCTGAGAGAATAGAAAAACTTTTACCTTTATGGCATTCGAAATATTCACTAATTAAATGTCTGAGAGTTTAAAAATAACTTTTCGTCAACATTTGCCTGTTCCATAAATTTTGATAAGTTTTAAATAAATAAACCTAAATACAAGTGAAACGATAGTTTTAAGTATTCTATCAGTGGCAAACTTTTGTAGAATATTTTTTAATACAAAACTCTTAGTAATTGTACTAATTACGCATTTTTCTTGGGTACATACGCTCTCTTGACTTATTCGGGGGTCGTTCAAAAAGTTAAATACCTCATCCAGGAAGAAGAGCCATAGCTGAATGTGACACGACGTACGGTTGAGTACTTAATTAATATGTAAAAATTAGAATTTATGAAATATATTCTAATATATATATATATATATATATATATATATATATATATATATATATATATATATATAAAACAAAAGGTCCTTAAAATAAGTATCTTTTTTGTTAAAGGTTTATATTTACCTAAAAAGCTGGTTCCTAAAGCGCGTGACAATCGTTTTTGATTTTAAAGGCCAGTTAAGTACGAGACAATTGTTTTTAATTTTAAAGGTTAGCAAATTTATTTAATATTTCGGTTGTCAACTAACTTCATAAATCACAATGATGAAACGGGTCATTTCGTAAAATATATTTTTCTAGTCCTTATCTTGGAGATCAATGTCAAAAGGGAGTTTTAATTTTGCTCCACCCTAAATAAAGGTGAGCTGGGCATGCCTCATCCAGTCAGGTGAGGCTGAGAAATTTTTTGTTTAAACCCATTGCTCTAAACCTGTTCCTATTGGTCAAAGCATCTAAAAAGGGTTTTCCCTATACCTGTAAGTTATAATCATGAACTAGGATTGGCTGACCAATGGGAATATGACTCCTAATTGTCTCTTATGGGACAACCAATCAGAAACCATTTTTAGTCCAGATAGGATAATTAAATGAATCCACCGAGAGGATAAGAAAATGGGACCAAGAAGAAACTCAAGACTGCCAAAGAAGCATTTTTTCCATTCTTGACCCGAAGTACTCCGAACAACCTTCAGACGTTACAAAATTTCAAAGTCCCAGATTTTAGAGATGGTAGTGTTACTCTAACTGCACATCTTCATCACCCTTCCTCTCACGATATTCTTTCTTCTTCTGTTTGCCAGGAAAACAAACCTCGTTTGTATGTTATTTATTGTCTCACAAATGTGTTTCAATAAAAAAAATTTTTTGTTGTTGTTAAACAACGGGTTTTCTCTATTCTTTGAGTTGCTAGACAATCTAGTCACTCACATTACCTGACCGTCAGAAGAAGATCCGGCTGAATTGTATCTACCCTCTCCGTGAATCTTTCATACACAACGTGGTCACAGAAGGATTTGACACAGCCAGAAGCTAATGTGGTAGTCACGAACACGATAGCTACAAGTTCTGCGACTAGTAGTCTCACCAAATTGGGCTCCGTGACTAGCAAAGGACCATATGAATATCTTTTTGCGACATTTTTTTTAAAACTAGAAAACCTAATCCTGACTAATCTTAATTTCTGAGCATAAAAAAGTGAGAGATGTGCGAAAAATCTAATATTTAGATGAGGCTTTGAAATGTATATATACAAAACAGAATAAAATAAGTTGCGCTCGGCTTGGCTCGGCAAATTCGTCTCTTACTAAAATCTTTGTCTTCAAACTTTTGTTCTTTTTATACTTCTGTTACAATATCAATGATGGTGACTTTCGGGCTGATCCAGAGAGTGATGGATCATACCCAACAAAAACTTATATAAATTAAGAATACTTTGGTGTCTATTCTTATCACTCGACGAATACCAAAGTATTACAGCTCTATATAAACATTTAGAAAGATTTATCAATGCGCCCTTCATAAAGCAATAATTGTTACGTCTGCATTTATTGATAAACGTTTCAGAAGAGAAATTATATAAAATTATTGATACATGATAATAAAAAAAATATATAGTGATAGTGAAATAAGAAAATTTTGCTTTACACTTGTCCAGTGCGATGTACTACTTTAAAGATAAGTAGATTTCTCCAGGTAACTTTCATTAAGCAAGAGAAGTCACGAAGTTACCCAACAACTAGCCAACAAACCAATAACCAATCAGTCACCGACATGTATTTGTGCAATAAAAATTATTCTTTTAAAGTCAAATATTATTGAATAGGCGATCAGTCTAAACAGAAATAATCTTATTTTTCAGGTTGGCAACCCTGACTGAATATATGGCAAGAAATAAGAACCAGAACATGTAAAAACTATTATGCTGACTACTCTATATGGTGCCGAATCATGAGTTATCTCCGATCACTGTTTCGATCAGCAATACCTTTGTACCGTTTTTAGTGAGCGTTGGAACGACTTAATTATTGATACTAAAGTCCTTACTATTGGTTGCCATAAACATGGTGACCATGCTCCATAAGATACGTCTACGCAGGGCAGGCTACTCATTGAGTATAAGAGACAATTATATACCAACAGTTTTACAATTCGATACACAGTATACGAATACGTGAAAAAGATGCTTCACAGAAGATGTAGAATGATGCCTCAGAGAAGACCTTCATCGTTTGTGACGTGAAAGACAAGAGACGAAGATTATAAAAAAATATTGAAGAATTAATCGAAACAAAATCGGAATCGTTCTTTATGACTTTTAGTTAAAAGTGTGGCGTCATCATCAAGATACTATAGAGTCCATTGAGTCAGCCTCTCCATCCGTCCCTATTAGCTTCGCTGTTGGTGGGTCTACTAGACTGCATCCAGTGTTCACACAGAGTTAGTGTATCTTAGTCTTTGCTACTTAGCCAACGCTGGTGTGTCCATAAGTAGGAGTACATAAGAGAACATCGTTTATGGGTTCGTCTTTACTTCTCCAGCAGTGTCCAGTATATCTTGTTCGTCTTGGATGGTTTGTGTGAAGGGAAGTAAGTGACCTTACAGCTGCTGTTTTGTGGGGATGCGTCTACCAGAGCTTGTTCAAAACAACACATAGCTTTCTTAATCTTTTCTGAAAAAATTCTTCAATTTTATTTGCAATATTTTTGAAATGTTTTAAATTAGTCCAAGTTTTATCAAAACTTTTATGAAAACTCGTTTCCCAATGATACTTATATCGGAAAAAATAAGGTCTAAAAATTTTTGGTTTTGGATTACTCTTACCGTGCTTTTAATATGGTCTAATATCCTTAATTAAAAAAGAGGTAGATAGTTATTTTGAAAATTTTTGTAATAGCGTAGTAGTAAGTAAATATCTATCAATTTTGTATTGATTGTTTATTGTTTAATTTATCGACAAGAAATGTACGTACCAGAAGTAACTATCAACCTGATTTGAGGTAGAAAAAGAATATTTGCCATATTATATGAGCGTGTGTGGCGGGGGGGGGACCAAAACAAAATTTGTGTTTATTTTCTATTCAGTTTATGAATTTTTCATGAGTTTTTAACTTTTTTAATTAAAATATTTCTTTATCTCAAGAAAAAAGACGCTTAAAATCATTTTTCTTCAAGCATGGTGTAACATTTTTAGAAATCTCGAGAAAATATTTTCGTGACTGATTAATAATGTTGGCTTTATATGGGTAAGAGATTTGCTCAGTTTAATTTATATGCACTCAACGTGTTCTCTCTCTCTCTTTCTTTCTGTCTGTCTGTCTCTCTTTCTATATATATATATATATATATATATATATATGGAGAATTGACTCGAAATCATCAACTTATCATACCGGTGGATCAGCTGTGCACACGTCTTCCTTAAAATTCTAAGTTTACTAATTTACATCTTTGTTTTGTGGTGATCTGAGTAGGATAGAATATCATGTTTAATTCATGCAAATAGTCGAATAAGTTTCATTATTATCCTGCACCAATATTACATGGGAATCCCTATTTAGCAAAAATGTCTTTATAAAGTTTAGAGAATTTTCAGATTTAAAAAAAATTTAATATTTTTATTCTTTTTATTTTAATAATCCGTACTTTCTTGATACAACCCATGGGAACAGTTATAAGATTATCTTAGAATTTAGCACTGCCGGATGATCTTGGGAATGTTAAACTATTGATAGCCATATGTGATTTTGATTCCTGTGTTACATTATATATATATATATATATATATATATATATATATATATATATATATATATATATATATAAAGCAATATATATATATATATATATATATATATATATACATTTAATTTGGTACATCTAAGAATAAAAAGTGCTCAATATCGGTGATAGAGAATATATATATAAGTTAAGATAGCGTAGATACAGAATCAACAGTGATTGATAACTGTCAGTTTCTTGCCTATATGATCATTGGACCAAGTGGTTCCCATGTGGTTGTTATCCAATTTTACACCGTTGTGTTGGACATGATGGGAAGGATGATCTTGTTTGCGGGGCAAATCGTAATGCATATATACATATGTGTGTGTGTGTTTGTGTGTATGTGTGTGTGTGTGTGTTTATTGACTCTTTGAGCTAAGACATCTATTTTGTTCCCTTTCCTTAATCTATAGAAAAGAGTGATCCTTCGTAATTATTATGATAAACGGGTTAGCATTAAATGAAAATATACAGAAAAATAGTTATTTTTTAGACAATGTAAATCAAGGAAAAAAGAAAACAAAGATGTATAAAATGAGCCGATTATAGCCTAGGAAACCAAAACGAATAAAAAATATAGGATGGCTGATTAAGATCAGCCTGGTGATATATGAAGCTTATGAACTGACAAACAGAGTGCATACTGAGGCAAGGTAAGTAGCTTTCCCAGAAACCACTGATTAACTTCCGGTGAGAAGAATAAATAAAGGTTTCTTCTCTTGAACAACTGCCCAGCGGTGCTCGCGTTCGTTTCGATAAACAACACATTGGTGGGTAACAGAAGACGTCAAACGACCATGAATAAGGAAAATATAAACAAAATATCTTATTACAGTTAATATCTCATCTATTTTTTCTTTCTTGTGAATGGAATAGCTAAGAGGAGGAACATTGGTTTTTTTGTCGAGTAGCATTGATTCTTCTTTGTTTTGTGCAAAATCCGTGCAAATGTCTGGTTTGGATATTGAAAGAGGAAAACTTGCTGAACTAGCACCTCGAAGCGAGTGTGGGTAATTAGATATCCTTCATTAAATGCCTGTCTTTATGGGAACCGAAGAGGAAATGAAAGGCTGAGAATTCCATCAGTGTAAAGTGTTTTTGAAAGAATAAAGGCAAAATTAGTGGCACATGTAGTTATTGCGGATCGACGATACATGTATAATCCTCAATTATATATATATATATATATATATATATATATATATATATATATATATATATATATATATATATATACAAAAAGTTATACGATTTAGAGGATTGAATATTTGACACTGCTTAAAAAACAATACCAGAAACTGGTGAGTTTGAGCTACAAAGGTTATGATTCTTTTGGAAAATCTCTACTGAGGTTTAAGAAAGTCTTTTTATATCTTAAATCTGTATCCCACTGGATCTATCTATCTATCTATCTCAATTAAAGTCTTAGCACTACAACAATCCATTTGAGTTTAAATGTAACATTACCACTGTGGACCACTTCATATGGACGAGCAAAGGCAGGATGACTAGCTAGAACCTACATACAACAGCTCTGTGTCGATACAGGGTTTAGCCTTGAAGACCTACCGGAAACGATGAACGGTAGAGAAGGATGGTAGGAGAGGGTCAGGGAGATCCGTGCTGATGACGTGACATGATAATGATGATATGTACAGTGCCGCCCATAGATAAGTATAATACTATCAGTTTTAGAACTTCTTTGCTAACCCAAGGATAACAGAATCTTATTGCTTTAGTTGAATTTTATTCAACCAAATGGATATTATTAGCTATTATTTATTATCAAATATCACATCATTGACCGTAAAAATACAAAAACAAAACAAAACAAAAGAAAAGAACAAGAAATTGCATTAGTATAAATTAGGAGTATACGTATTTTTGGGTTTCTACTTATGAATTTTTTTGCATAATGATTAGAGTGTTCGCCAATGGAGACCTGGGTTCAAACCAAGGTCGAGTCATACTAAAGGCTAAAAGAATGGTACTTGATACATCCTTGCTTAACACTCAGCATTATAATGTAAAGATCAAGGGTAAGTGTAGCTATCGAGGGAATGGAGTAGCGCCCTCCCATACACCTTGATGGAAGCCTTTGGGTCGCCTTCACCTCCGGTCGGCCAACTTATGAATTGTAAAATTACAGTGTCTCATTACTATAGTACATCACTTATATTATAGTACATCCCTTATATATATTTACTCAATTTCATTTTTAGTTATAGAGTGTCTATGCGGTTGAGTTTGATTATAAATAATTTATAAATATATTCATTTTGATTGTATCATGTCCTACCGGAAATACTGAAATCTTGATATCCTCTACTGTGAAGATTTTTTTAATAAAAAATGTTAAGTGTATACTTATTTATTGGTGATAGTGGATAAATCTGACTTCATTTATATTTATCATAAACTTTTCAACATCTATGTTTCTACCTTTTAATTTATATATATATATATATATATATATATATATATATATATATGTGTGTGTGTGTGTGTGTGTGTGTGTGTGTCCATTTATTTAACAATCAGCTTCAGTTTAATCGTACGTATGTATGTATTTATGTATGTATACATGAATTTAAGTTTGTTCCTCTCTCTCTCCGCTATCTATCTACCTATCTATCTATGTCAGTCTGTTCACATATATTAATATAGGTAGGGCACCTCGAGTAATGTAATGGTTAACAAGCCAGACTTACAAATCGTTACTAGTGAGTTTCAGTCTCCTTGGATGCTCACTACTTTTAGCCTTGTACCACATCTAAGATAAGCTTAGTAAATGACTTTATTCATATACGTATATTTATATTGCAACAATACAAACGTGATTTGCTAGCACTTGTCGCTGGACAAGATTCGAAAGCTTTCGATCCTCCTTTCTTATCGGGTGACGAAAGATCTCAAAAGCAGTTTCTGTTTATGATTCCCACTTTTACAACAAAATATTTTCATCAAAGTCGCCCTTTCTTCTGTAGTAGTTTTTATATCGTTATGTAATTAATTAAGTAATTAATTAATTGCTCGTTGAAGCTTTTGAACGATGTGTTTTTAAATGTTAAGAGCTTCAAAATACGTTCGCCTGTTTCAGTAGTTTGACTCCAACCCCCAAACCCCAAAATAACTAAAACTCATTCAGCTGTTTTTGTAAAATAATTAGGAAATTTAGTTAATCATTTCAGTTATGAATTGTTTTCTAGCTAAACTTGGAGTTAAAGTTGAAGGATTTGTTAAGGTCAAGGCAAATAAACCTTTCTTTTGCGTAGACGTGTCACTAAAAGTTTTAATCGTGGCGTGTGATAAAAGCGTTAGTTAAGAAATAGTTTGAGGAACATATATAAGAAAGGAATTCCAGGTTTATAGTCTCTGTCTATCAAATCAGTTGACGCATTTCCTATACTCTATCTCTCTTTTTTCATTGAAAACTGTGAAAAGGCAGTATCCAGCGAGCCAACAGACACTGTTTTGTCTTGGTCCCAACTTATCACGGTGAGGTTACCCCTGGGTCCGACTAAAATCTAAGGAGTACTGCTACACTCATAGTATATTTGGAACCTTGCAGATTTTAACCGAAATCCTATTTCATTCATTACACACGCTGGCTCTAAACCTCTCAGCCGTCAAACGTCACCACCTATCGAATCCTGTTAATTTCTCTCTCTCTCTCTCTCTCTCTCTCTCTCTCTCTCTCTCTCTCTCTCTCTTGTATTTCTATGATATTTTTGCAGAAAATTTATTACATATCATTCTTTAACATTCGGTGGTCATTCAATAGATTAGTTGAATTTTGCAAAATAACGACTCATATTTTACGGAGGAAAAATTTGTTTTTTTTTAGTGTAATCTCTATTCTTTAAAGCACATTTCCCCCATCGAAACATAAGTTTAGAAAACCTTTATTATAGAAATCTTTGGACAGAGTTGTTTTTATCCATTTACTCACTCTGTTCTTCATTTCATCACTTGAAAACTTTGATTTACACAGAAATTCTTCGAGGAGGTTAAACAAGAGGAAATCAGAGTGGGCCAGATCTGGACTGTGAGGAAGATGTGGCTTCTGTTACAAACCAAATTGACTGACTGTTTCCACTGTTTTTTTTCCGTAGTATGAGGCCTTCCACTGTTCGGGTGAAATTGATGTTAGAAAAGGTAAAGGCATCATGCTTAATTTTGTGTACTGTACCCAAAGAAATCCCCAGTTGCTCAGAAATATCTTCTATTGTATTTTTGAATTGACACACGAAAAATATTTTTATTAGATCAATTTTTTTCCAACACAGAGTTTACTTTTATGGGGAAAAATTCAGAAAAAAAGCATTCGTTTTTTCCCATGAAATTTCTCTATTCATTGAATGACTCTCTTACATAGATAGATTGGTAGATAAATCCTCCATATTTATTAAATGAACCTCTTAGATTGGTAGATAAATCCTCCTTATTTATTGAATGACCCCCTTACATAGATAGATAAGGAGATAAATCCTCCTTATTTATTGACTGATCCTAATACATTCTGTTGAACAGGTTTACATTTTCTTAAAGAAAGAATAAGAAAGAATAAAGCTGACGTTCATCCTTATAGAAATAACTCATACATTTTCTTATACGATTACTCAACTTTCCTTCCGGCTGCTCATCATCCTTGGTTGTCCGTGAGCAGAAATAAAACTTAGAACGAAGACTTTGGTTATTCACGTCATTACAGCTTGCACAATACTTTTTTCTCTTATATTAGCAAGAAGTTGCCCTTCCTATCTGGTTTGAAGCTAAAGAAACAACCCCACTCACTTTCCTAACAGCAGATAGTAAGTGCCGGAAGACTATTTATACACGTGAGCAGAATTTGGCACATGAACTTGAAAAGGGTCATAAGGCATTTTCTGCATATGAAGCGGATATAATTGTTAAATTCCTTTTGCCTTTGACATGACACAAGCAAAAGGGAATGATTTGATTCGACCTCTTTATTACAAAGAAGTCTTGTTTTCTGGAATCAGGCATCATAACTTTTTTTTAGGTGACATTAAACTCCTTTCGGAAAGTATAAACTGTATCGATCGTTGAGAAGCTGTTAGTAAGCCAATAGTATAGATAGGCCTCTATGTTAATGCACACAAAACGGAATATATGTGCTATAACCAAACGGGGGACATCTCCACTCTAGAAGGAACCCCACTTAAACTAGTAGACAAATTCACGTACCTAGGAAGCAGCGTCGAATCAACCGAAAAGGACATCGAAACGAGGCTAACGAAAGCATGTATAGCCATCAATAGGCTATCGATTATATGGAAATCAGACCTAACCGACAAAATGAAACGCAGTTTCTTCCAGGCAGCGGTCACATCGATACTGCTATATGGATGCACTACATGGACGCTAACGAAACGGCTGGAGAAGAAACTAGATGGCAATTACACAAGAATGCTGCGTGCAATCCTGAACAAGTCCTGGCAGCAACACCCCACAAGACACCAACTGTACGGCCACCTGCCCCCTATCACGAAAACTATTCAAGTTAGACGAACCAGACATGCAGGACACTGCTGGAGAAGCAGAGATGAACTCATAAGAGATGTACTCTTATGGATCCCCACATATGGCCGCGCAAAAGCAGGGCGACCAGCTCGAACGTACATTCAGCAGCTATGTGAGGATACAGGATGTTGTCCTGAAGACCTACCTAGAGCGATGAACGATAGGGAGGAGTGGCGAGAGAGGGTCAGGGATATCCGTGCTACCAGCGCGATATGATGATGATGATTGTAAGTTAAATTGTCCCAGTTCTCTATTAGTATTCTAAGCTTAGTAAATATTTGGACTCCTAGCCATTAAGTAGTTCGTAGCAATCTAGTCTCACCAACCATTATTACTGTGATGAACCGCGACCAACTCGTAAATACGACCCCACATGTTACATTAATATGCTGATTTTTAACAGGCCGATGTAATGTAAGCAAAAACATCTTTTTGTTTGTCTACAATCTTTTATTATTAGATTTCTGAAGAAAAAGAAAAAAATAATCAGTTTGTGTCTATCACCAAAACAAGCCGTATAGGTGATAGAAAGTCATAAAAGCAAGATAACTCAAAGCCGTTTATAATTTGTGGATTAGTAAAAGACAATGTGTAAATATGTATTTTAAAGTTAAAAGAATTAAAATACATCAGATAAATTTTACCAACATGATTATATTTTTTTCTCTGTTCAATTTTTAAAGTTAATTCTCTTTTTAGGTTAATTTGATAAGCGGCTATGAATGGGGTATTATTTTTCTTTTTTACAATACTTTTGCCTGTTAGAAGTCAGCCTGTTAATGTAACATGCGGGGTCGTATTAATTATTTGGCCGTGTATGAACTTGATCTTCTCTGAATATCTTTAATCATTCTAAACCCACACACATAAACCTCATTTTAAATCACGATCACATGCCTCCATGTCAATTTTATCGTTTTGTTCAAATGCTCCAGATTAACAAACACTTAAACTGCTATCTTACATCTTCAACTATTAATCTAGACTAGTATTTTATCTTATCTTAATTTTTCAGCCCTTTTATCATAACTCACTCGGTATGACAATGCGGAACAGCACCAACAACGGAAATAAAAGATGAACTTCAGTTGAAATTCGAACACACGTTTTATTTTCACCTCGCGAAAGCCTGATTAAATCCAACCGCTGTTCTTATTAACTGAACTACAAAGTGCAAAATTTTGAGAGAAGTCCAAACCTTTTACACTCATCGTTGATATTTCTCGATGCTATTTATTGTAATCGTTGTTCTTCCATGAACATTTGTTCAGGAAGACGAAGCAGAAAATGCCGGCGTCTGTCTCATGGTAACTCAAAGATCCACGAGCCAACTCACTTCATGAATCATTACCATTACAGAGAAGATCATTTTGATGAAAAAGAAGTGATAGAAACAGTGGTGTCTGAAGTAGGCATCAAGGACACATTATTTCGACTATCGATGCTTGAAGGTTTGTGTCTGACTCCTTCGCCATCAAGAAATTATAAGCGAAAAATATCTATTTATTGTTCCAACAAAGTAGTCCTAAACGAAGAAAACTTAAATCGAAGTTCCCTTATTTTCAACTAATTCGTTCTTGGCGGATTAACTATTGACTAAGTAGGAACATAAATTACTTTAAATGCTTTATCCGACGGCTGAAACAAGGTCTCTTGCCAATTTTATAAAAATTCAATAAAATCTGCTAAGCAATGATTTTCTCCCATCAAATCGACCAAAACTTAAATCTAACGGGCCCAGCTATCTATAATAACTACGCTTTTAACTCTGTCTAACAGATTTAACAATATTGATTTTGTTTCTTACTTGCATAGGTGATAAACATCATTACTAAATAAAAGACGGTGTTGAATATAGAATGTCTTAATTCGATTTTACGATAACGAAATAATTATATATAATTAATCAGACTGTTAATCTTTTCCATTCAAATTCATAATATATATCACGTGTAAAATATTTTTCTGATTCTTTTGTTGCATCTGCGAGGAAGAGCGAAGAATCAAAATGCGTAAATTTACTTTAAGTGGTTTATTCTTTTAGAATTCATTTGATTTTAGGTCAAATTGGTGAAAACATTGCAAAGAATGGTTATCTGTTGATACAGTTGTTTGTCAAAGTTGAATCTTTCACCTCGTGTCTTACGTTCTATTTTTTATGTTGCCAGTTCTAACGGAGTTCAACGGGTTCTCGGTATGTTGACTGCCTCCTGAGTTTATTCCCAGTTCATCCCTCTCGACTTGCACTCCTTAAATCCCAAGGACTGGCTGCAGAAACTTCTTCCCCTTCACGGACCCATGTTTGAGCAAGTCCAAAGCTAGTATATATCTCCAATACATATGTACAACATGTTCACAAGTGATTTCAAAATAGAGTCTTTGATAATCTCAAAGTAGACACCACCACTGCTAGCAGAGTGATTGGCATATTGAAGTACCAAAGTTAAACTAACCGTTAACAAATAGGCGGGCTTGGCTGTCCAGTATCTACTTGTGCAATCACTGAACAGTCACAATCACCGCTCGACTTACAGCAGCACCGGATGACCTCTTGTAGCACTTATAATATTACTCTTCGAAACAGAAGTGAGTAATATTAGAAGGTATTTGGGAAGGAAATTTTAAACGAAGAAAAAAAAAAAAAAAAAAAGAAGAAAGATAGTGTTGATTGTTTGATTTTAACAGTATCTCAACCCGTATGGGACTATTTTATGCTTAGAGGGTAAGGAATTGAATCTATATTTATAATTTTGGTGTAGTTGTCTTATCGAATACGAATAATTTTCAAATAAATATTTTTGACCCATAAATGACCATAACAGGCAGAGCCATTTCGGGTTAGAGTGTGCATGGAAGTACTGACAATGAAAGAGTACTTCATACTCCCCAGAACTCCAGACCTCATCCTCATATTCTGCTTAATGTCATGTAGAGGATATTCCCAATTCAGGCGATACAGTTTGTATTCCTAGGCTTATCGATTATGCTGGTAAAAGATAATGTGAGTGGATGTGTTTTAATCTATTTTTACATAAGTCACTGTAAACCATTTGTTTGTTATTTCATCTTTTTTAATTGACTCTCTTCTTGACTTGATTTTAAATACCAGAAGAGAGACCCCGTACGGCAGACAATCAAACACACCATTGTTTAATATTTGGTATCAATTTTCAAGAATACTTTTTGATGCATATAATTTCATCATTGTATTATACATTAAGACTCCTTTTTTCATTACATGCTAGACGCAAATATCATATGGCGAAATATGTAAGACGGAAAGGAAATAGTTGGAACAAATGGGTTGATCTGAATTCATATTGTTACATAGTCGTCTTTTTAAAGCTTTTATCTTTTATATTTTCTAAATTAGTTTTTCTCAATGGCTCTCGTCTTGTTCGTTGCTGTAACCCAAACTAATCCATATCTTCTTTGCTGAGATAACAAGAACGCGGAAAACATTCTTATGTGCCTATTTTCATTCTATGAAAACCATGTTATCAGCGCGATCTTTACTGTTGAGAGTACAGTTGGAACAGAACCGCTTCATTCAACTCTTCTGCAACGAATGAAATTGTTCAACCATTTTCTCATTGTCATCTGATCACGAGACGCCTTGACCAATAATCAACGTTGATCAATCTGAGCCTGGGTTTGCTATCTGTCACTCAAACAGATGACATGGTATCTTTCCACCATTTAACGGCTTAGACTTAATTCAAAAGCTATTGTCCATGTTAATGATAGAGCTTACTGATTATGTTACAATATAACTACTTTTGAACCGTATACTTGTCTGCTTATAAAAGCTTGGATAAGCTCCAGAGAAGTTGTTCCAAAAGTAGATATACATGAGGGCATTTTGGTTGGCCTGAATTTTGATTTTCTGCCAAAATTTATCTGCTCTTTGGAGTCTTCTTTGAATTCCTATCGCTAAGCAAAACTGACTTGGTGAAATAGTTATTTCAATTTACTTGTGGTCGAGAATGATAACAGGCATTTAATATTTCGGTGATAAATACGAGGTACATTTAAAAAATAATGCCTCTTCATTATTTCGACTGAAACTCCAACAGATACGGGTTGTTCAATAGTACCTTTAGAGAAAGCAAGTTTTCAGCTACGTCTACTTTTTTGCCTATTCACCGCCGTGTATTTTTTTACAGCAAAGAACAGGAGCCTGCATGCTGCGTTTGTAAAAAATATTCCATAGCAGTGTTGGTAGCGGCTTTGTCGGGAAAATGTTGTTTGTGTAGTTCATCTTTCATCGGCTCGATTTGCAAAAACGTGCTGATCGAAGAACTCTTCATTTCATAGATTGTCAACTGTGTTGATTGTAGCTTATCGCTTACATCACTGCTGAAACACATTACCCTTCGCCTAGTTGAGTTTACATCCACTGGTCAGTTTCTGTAAACGTTCAATGACTAGCAGTAAATGTCAATAAGTGAAACTTTTCCGCATGGAGGAATTCAATCACATAACACCACTTTTATATTAGAGGCCATTTTTTCAGACTGTCACACAGCTGTTAGGTGTGTCAGGTAAAGAAATGCGCATTTAGATCTTTTGCCAAACCAATCACATCCGCTTCGGACTTTGTATGTCAGTATAATAAATATGAAGCAATATTTGCGAATGTAGTATGCAGACTCTAGTTCATAACGGGCGAAAATACAGAGCCCAAATTAGTGACTCTGGGGAAAAAAGAGTTTTGTTGCTGAAAACTGGCTCTATCTAACACTCTTATTTAGCTCTCAGTATCTGTTTTAATTTCCATGGAAATAAATTGGAGGATTTGCTTTTGGCACGTTCCCCGTAAAATAAATTATAAGTTCTCTATCAATTCAATATGTTTTATTGATTGAATGATTCTATTAGTCCCGCTTTTGTGATGCAGACGATTATTTCTCGCCTTTTATCAAAGAAAACAATGAATAATACTAAATTAGATACTCATAGTTTCTGCCAAAATCCGAAAGCATTAAAAGTTAAACAAAGAAGCATTAAATCTGAAAAATATTATTAGCTCACTTTTAGAAATCTATTAATTTAGTGGGTAACACTCTTATTTAAACAAGATTTTCAAAGAATAATGAGAGACAAATAATTAATAATCTTTCTATAATTGACCAAGTACCTTTTTTGTCCTTCTGTCTGTCAACGTATAATTCAAGGACGTTTTGCGCTATACCCAACAATTTTCCATAGAATGTTTTTAGCATTTTCATATTTGAAAATTTCAATCTCTTTTAAATTTTTAGTTAAGACTTCAATTTACAATTAAGTATACTTAGGGTTGATCAAATAAATTAACCTATAAAACTTGAGCTGCCACTACTTTTGCCGCTGTTTTTTTTTTTTTTTAATTTTGCTGCTGACTGTTTTTTCGTTTATTTCCTACCTACCTATTTTTTGTTTTGCTGCCGTTGATATTTTTGCTGCTGCCTATTTTTTTTAGCAACTGCCAATTTATTTTTCCGCAGCCAATTTTTTTGCGGCTTCTTATCTTTTTACGACTGCGAATTTTTTTTCCTGCTGACTATTTTTTTTCTTTTTTCCGCTGACTATTTTTTGTTTAGTTGCTACCCATTTTTTGTTTTGCTGCTGCCTATATTTTTGCTGCTGCCGATTTACACTGCTGCCTATTTTTGCTGCTTCCTATCTTTTTTGCCACTGCATATTTTTTTTTTTTTTTTTTTTTTTTTTTTACTGCAGTCTGTTTTTTCCGGCTGTCAAAATTTTTTGCCTCAACATTTTTTTACATCACCTCATTTGTTTGCCGATGTCTTTTTTTGTGATTCAGCGTACATTTTTATTTTTATTTATTTTTTTTATTTTTTTATTTTTTATTTTTTTACTGCTGCCCATTTTTTCACCATTGTGTGTTTTTGACGCTGCCTATTATTTTTTGTCGCTGCCAATTTTTGTGCTACTGACTAATATTTTGCCACTGCTGCCTAAGTTTTTTTTTGCTGCAGCCTATTTTTTTTTTTGCTGCTGCTTATTTTTTGCTGCTGTTTATGTTTTTTGCTGCTACCTATTTTTTACTGCAGCTTATTTTTCGTCGCTACCACTTTTTTGCCACTGCCAATTTATTTTATTTAATTTTTTCCGTTGTAACACACACACACACACACACACACACACACACACACACACACACACACACACACACACACACACACATATATATATATATATATATATATATATATATGTATATATATACTACCTCAGCTTTTTTTCCGCTTCCTTTTATCCACAGCTAATTTTTTTTTGCGCTAGCCCATTTTTTGCTGCTGCACCTGGACGACCGGAATTCTGATCCAAAAATCAATATTTCTTTATTGCTTATTAAATTGTAATTTTTTAACAGCTTGTGCATAAAAAATTATAGTTTACATATTAAGCTATTTCCCACCAAGACCCTAGGGTGTAGAATTTATGGTTTATAAGTCTCCAACCGAAGCATTTTTTTAAACGTATAAAGTAGACATGAACATTAGTTATTAAAAAGAGTATTTTGTTTAATTTTAGGATTTAGTTGCATAGTTAAAATGCCCTAAAAAGAACATGGAAACAATGGAAACTTTGAACCTTAATCTCTGTTACTATTTTTGACACTTTATTTCTTCGGTCTCGTGATTAGTGACACTTGGTGTTGAACTCACTTGTTAGCCATTTCACTAATACAGATTTAATAACATCATTTTTGTTCCATGCCACACACGTTGTCTGCTTATCGATTTTAATACATTAAAGATATCAGAAAACGAAGAATTCGTCACACTAAAACCGTATTCGTTCTTTTATGATGAAATACTATTGAGATGAAAGATGGTATAAGTTCATTGAAACTCAAGGGAATATTTTGATAAGTGAATAATGCGGAACAATTTTTTTCCTTAAGCTAATATATTCGCATTTTCATGGATGAGGATATTCCTACAGAGTACAAAATACTTAAATTATAATTCTATATTCATATTAAGTGTGGGTTCAATCCCAGGTCAAGTCATACCGAAGACTTTAAAAATGGTACTTGATACTTCCTTGCTTAACACTCAGCAATATAAGGTATGTATCAAGGGTATAGTGGAGCAATCCAGGGAAAGGAGTAGGGCCCTCCCCTACACCTCGGTGTTGTGGCTATTGAAAGGGAACCTTCTGTTCGCCCTCGACTACGGTCACCAACAACTAATTGAACAAAATAGTTTTAAATATCTTTGCTGAAAAACTGTCTTGGCCAACATTAATTTTGATTTAAGAATTTATATTAGAATTAAATGAAGATAAATAATAATTAACATTTTCTCTTCTTTGTCAATTTTATAGATCTTGACGATTGCAAACGCAAAGCGTACACAATGGTCAAGTTACAAAATCGATTAGAGACTGCTTGATTCTCTTAGCATTCTAAAGATATTACACCACTGACAATAATTTTTGACAAACTTTAAGTAAAAATAAAGAAATTTAGAACGTTAATTGAAAAACGTTTTATCTTATTTTTGTTATTTAATAAGCTTTACTTAGACCGGCATAGTGGCCTCAGAATGCTTACAATACAGCTACTAAGCTTTGTTTAGACTGTCATAGAGACCTCGGAGTGCTTACAATACAGCTACTAAGCTTTACTTACACTGACATAGAGGCCTTGGAGTGCTTACAGTACACCTACTAAGCTTTACTTAGGATGACATAGAGGCTTTGGAGTGCTTATAGTACAGCTACTAAGCTTTACTTAGGATGACATAGAGGCTTTGGAGTGCTTATAGTACAGCTACTAAGCTTTACTTACACCGGCATATAGGCCTCACAGTGTTTACAGTACAGCTACTAAGTAGTGCCACATTTAACTGAACAAGTTCATAGCTACTTTACTTGATTGATCTGGTGAGAATAGGTGCTTTAAACATGACTAGACATTATTAATTCCTTATTTATTCTATTGTGGTGAATTATAACTTATTTGTGTGAACCTCTTGTTTCTTTGTCCACTTTTCCTTGATAATTTTGAGTAGACTTTAATAAAACGGAGTGAGAATCATAATTTCTGATATTCACAGTAATCAACACTTTGTAATTATTAGTTTGGTAAAAAAATGATTTCAGTTTCTGTTATTTTAGAATTTGATGCATATTATGAAATAAGCTATTATTTAGTTATTACTTAACTATGTTCGTATAATTTTAAACCGCAAATTTTGCTAATCTGAAATAGATAACTCTTGTTTATATCTGTGACTTACAAATTAAAAACAGAAGAAAAGCAATTTCGATTGATTTTTTTATGTGTTCAAAATAGCGCTTAAAAATGCTCGCAATGTCATCACCCAAGCATATTGTTAACGAATAAACAGCTCAAAATTTGTTCCAAGAATTTCGTAACGAAGACAAGAGCATGAGGATGGAGAGGAGGATTGTGGACATCATTAAGCAATAGACAACAGCTAGCTGAGGGCCATTAATGGAGAGGATGTTCGCAAAACAAATCGAGAGGTTGTCGAAGAATGGCATCTTGTTATTTACTAAGCTTTGCTGAACCTGGCACACCGACCTCAGATTGTTTATTGTACCTGCTGATATCAAATTGTTACTCACCAAATTAACGAATCCAAAAAGTTCAACACGAGTTACACGGAAATTAATGATAGTTAAATTCTGCAATTACTTTCGCATCAAATGTTATTGTGTCAGTTGGTTTGTTTTATTTTTGTTTAGTTGCATCTCAGCCTTCGTGGGTTATTCAATACAAAAATCATCCAAAAATTTGTCTGAAAATCAACTTAAGAGCGTGACTATATTTCCTGCTCGCTTACTAAGATGTCAAAGTCCAGCAATATTTACAATGTTATGATAATTCTTCTCCATATTGTGATTATAACAGTTTCTCACACTAAACAGAATAGGGATATATAGATTGGTATTGTGGGGGGGATTTGTCATGTAGTGATTTTGGTGTTTAGTTCCTCAACCATTTATATCCGTTTATATTTGAAAAGGCAAATGAAGTAAAGATATGAAACGACGCATACAAAAGAACATTCAAAACAAAGCAGTACAAACAAAATTAAATTCATACATGAAAAAGAAACATTACAAATATTCTAATATAGTCTGTTAAATATCCGTATGTGTGTGCGTGTGTGCATGCGTGTGCTAACACGGATATTATGGAAAAAGACTAGATATTGAAGGTGTCATGTCAACTATAAAATGTTTGCATACTAAGTATTTCTTGTAAGGTATCGATGTATAGGAATATAGCAACGTGTCCTAGAAGGCATGTGTCTTCTCCCGTGTCGGGTGTTTGTCTCTTTCGGGGTTTGACGAAATTTATGTGGTTGTGTTCGAGGCTGTAGCATTTTCGTGGGGTTGAGTCCTGGAAGTCAAAATGTAAGAGAGAGAGAGAGAGAGAGAGAGAGAGAGAGAGAGAGAGAGAGAGAGAGAGAGAGAGAGAGAGAGAGAGAGAGAGTGTGTGTGTGTTGTCTCTGTAAGTCACAGTGTAAGAGAGTGTGTTGTTTCTGTGAGTCGAAATGGAAAAGAAGGAATTTTTATATTGTCATGCAGTCGGCTCCAAAATACGCGGTACAAAATCAAAGTTGGGGACGTAGTTGTGAGCACAAACCAAGTGACTTTCCTGATCAAAAGGTTCCCGAAACTGATTAGTGTACCGACGTCCTATATATATATTTACATTTTTATTTATTCCCTACAGTATAATGGTTATTATCCAAGAAAACGTGTTTGTCTTTCACTGCATGCTAATGTTCATTGGAAAAGTATGAACCCATATATTCTTCCAAACTATGGGTAAATAGAAGCTTGGTTCTTGTGTCTTGCTAAAAGCAACCGGTTTAAGAAAAGGAAAACTGAATTCAAATCCCCTATCATCGTGGCAGAAAGGGTTAATCCAGAAGCTGGCGTTCCTTCGGCAGGTTGACATTGTCGTCTGGCTCGTTCTGGCAACATCTTCGCCGTCAAATAACAACTTTTATAGCTCGTTTCCTTTTCCTTGGACAACATCAGTGTCGTGAAATAAGGTCACCTACAGCATGGGTAACTGCTAGTCACCCATACAGCCTTACACAAGACTGTGATGAAATCCAGGATAAGGCTTTCGGCTTTGTGATACTGATAATGATAACGCATATACGTTGACAGTGCGTTTAACATAGACTAAAAACTGTTCTGAAGAAATATCACCAGCATGCCAATCATTCTGAAATATATTTGCTGAGGCTCTTGTTTAAAGAAAATACTAAATTAAATATTAAAATCGTGTTACCTCGAGTACTGTCACACATCAACTGCTTGTTCACATTATATAATGATGAAAATCCAAATTAATAACTAAAGTTGACTGACGGCTGTACAAAGCATTCATAAAATATTCTATTTTTTCTTTTGCATATTCAAATAAAATGAAATTAAAGCAAGCACATTGAAATACGCCGACGAGTCATTTTTTTTAATCTGCATATTAAATCTTATACTGTTAAACGAGTTAGAAAATAAGTCTTCACATTCAGTCAGAATTGCTGCAACTTAGCAAATATTGACGTTGCTCTTGAAGACATCTATTTACATTTGTGGGAAATTAAGTTTCAAATGTTTTGGAGCAAGAAAAGTTTTGTATAAAATGAGCAATGCATCGATTTTCGAATAGAAAGCATCGTATTTACAAGATGAATTATAATTCTTTTTTTTATGAATCAAAGTATAACATGTTTAAATACAAGCTAATATTACATCACAGGATATTACATCATAGGATATTACAGTGCAGGATTCAATATGAAATTTCAGGCGTCTGATTGGTGATGCATCGAAAACTAAAGGGGGAATAGCATTATCAATTTTGACAGGTTTGCGAAAATTAAATAAAAAAGAATTTAAAATAGAGTTCTTGTCAGATACAGAGAAATACCCCGTACTAAAAAAAGAGAAAATATTTCTGCAATCTATCTATCTATCTATCTATCTATCTGGCTTGATTTCTTTGTTTAATGGCATATCAATACCAAAGCTATCCTTATAGAAGAACAGCAGTAATACTACTTAACCTATTGCTGGGCTATAAATATAGATAACTTTTTTTTATCTATCTATCTATGTCTGAGTAAAAGCTTCAGCCAAAAAGTTCACAGGCTGACAAAGATACTCCCATTGAATGTGACAAAATGAGGTTTTGTTTTCAACATAGGCTTCTTGTTCTCCACAAACTTCTTTAAAAGTGCTGCAGTTTTTGAATCCAAGGAGTCAAAAAGTCATCAATAGCAGATATGACATCATCATATTAACTTTTCAGGCTTCGAACGTTCTAGCCCACTATGCTATATACGAGAGTATATAACTATTTTCATCTATCTATCTATCTATCTGTTTTAGCTAGTCTCTTGAATTTATTTCAGTATCCTTGTAAAAGTTTTAAATCTTATGCAACCGTTTTTTTTAACCACAATTACCGATGTTGTATTAACTTCTTTATAGTCCTGAAAGCAACAGACGTAGACTCTCCAAATATCATTCAACGAATAAGCGAATTAAACACTTAGACACGTAATCGAGAATTTCGGCATTTAACAAAAATTGACCCTCTGAACTCGCAGTCACACCACTTGCTGGAAAATTTAGATAAGCTAAATTTCAAATTGAATTAGTCTCTCCCTCGTTTGTAAAATTTATGTACCAAATTCATACCTATTTGAAAAATCACATAGCTGACACAACACAAAAGAAGGGATATTTGAATTAGGATAGCACTGATGAATATATATGGTTAATATTTCGGAATACATTATTACTATGTGAATAATATTGTAGCGTAAAATTTTCATCTGTATAAATAGACTTAGTGTCTGTTGGTTGGTTGGTTGTTGGTTGGTAGTTTGGGGTTTATGGCATATGAACTTTTGAAGGATATTTAATACCAAATCCATTTTTATACAAATAAGCATTTCTATTTCAAAAAAATTAAGCTTAGCATGTGAACACAATTTGTCAAAAACATTTCTATTTCAAGCTATTCAGTTTAGTCAAACAGTTCTAATTCAACCAATTCAGTTTTGTATTAGTATAGATTTTGTTTACACCGTTAAATGTCAAAATACTTCAATATAAAACAATTCAGTTTAGCGTAAGTACAGTTGGTTGACTGGTTGTTGGGTTTATGGCATATCAACCTTTGTAGGTTATTTAATGCCAAATCGATTTTCATACGAATAATCAGTTCTATTTCAAACAGTTTATTTTAGAATGAGTACACAGCCTAACTGTGAAAAAGATTTCTATTTCAAGCTATTCAGTTTAGTCAAACAGTTCTAATTCAAACAATTCAGTTTAGCGTAAGTACAGCTTCAATGTCAAAAACAGTTCTATATCAAACAATTCATTCTAGTGTAAGTACGCAGTTTAAATATCAAAACAGTTCTATTTCATGTAATTCAGTTTCGCATAAATACGCAGATTAGTTCTATTAAACCCACAGATAGGGCCCTATCAGGTGCTACCGCTCCGGGCCAGAGTGGAACTGGAAGCGATGGCAATGAAGGGGTGCTCCAAATTCCCCAAAGTTCCAGCATCAGTCAAACCTCACCATCTGATTCCTTTGTTTCATGTGCAGGACACTCGTTTGGAGGGAGTCTTACTCACAGCAGAGATGCAGTCGGTGTATTCTACAGCCCCACCGCAGACGATTGGGTAACAGTGTCTGTTGGTTGTAAGCATGAAGCTGCCAGTCTAGGAAAATAATCGTTTTTATTTTGAACTATGATGAACTTTCCTCGACTTTCCAGATGAATTTCATGACTATATTCACACTCAGTATCTTAACGTCGCCATGTTGACTGCTAATTTAAATCTTATATCATGGAGTTATCGCTTTATTGTTGGGTTTATGCACAGTTCAAAGAATTCCATGACGAAGTTACATTTTCATCTGGCTTCCTGAAAACGTGACGAGAAACCCACAAAAACGATTGATATTGTAAGACTGTGGTGGGTACTCTTAATAGTTTCGAGTCTGTAGATGTTTTTTTTTAAAAGATTAATTTCAACTTTTTATTTGCATATTAGTCTTAAAGATAATACAGGTAAATTAGGAAATAATTTCTATAATACGACGCACTATGTACATAGACTAAATAGAAGGGAAGTTTTACAGGTTTAAAAGTTTTATACAACTTTCATCTATTTTTGGGATATATTCACCCGCAGGATATGTCTTTCTAAAAAATGAACAATCCATGTTTTTCGACTTTTCTATCACACACACACACACACACACACACACACACACACACACACACACACACAGACAGAGGTTTTGAAATATAATTATATAGGTTTGGAAACGATCGTAATGTAACGGTTATTGTCGCTAGAAATAGATTCGGTGATCTGAGTTCAAATCCATGAAAAGGCTTTTTGCATTTCGCATAGCACTTATACCATTAGGAAAAGTATGAATCTCCCTACCCCAGCTATAAGTAAATAGTAGTGTAGACTGGGATTTTTACTCTTGGAAAGCCAACTGATCTAGGAGAAGGAAAACTCTAAATGCAAGCCTATATGAGAATTGACCTTGTGTTGCATTCAAACCGCATAAAAATTAACCTTGTACCACACCCTCTTCGTGGGTGAGGGGTTGGATAAATACATACTTTGGTTCAGTATATTTACTAATAATTGAAAATATTTAAAACTCCACTTTCTCAGATAATCATCATCATCTTGTCGTGTCATCAACACGGATATCACTGACCCTCTCTCGGTACCCCTCCCTATCGTTCATCGCTTCCGGCAGGTCCTCAGGGCTACACCCTGTATCCTCACATAGCTGCTGTTTGTACGTTCGAGCTGATCGCCCAGCTTTTGCTCGTCCATGTGAGGGGGTTCATAGGAGTACATCACTTATGAGCTCGTCTCTACTTCTCCAGTAGTGTCCTGCATGTCTGGTTCATATAACTTTGATAGTTTTCGTGATAGGTGGTGGGTGGCCGTACAGCTGGTGCTTTGTGGGGTGTTGCCTCCAGGACTTGTTCAATATTGCTCGCATCATTCTTGTGTAGTTGCCATCAAGCCTTTTCTCCAGCCGTTTAGTTAGCGTCCATGTAGTGCATCCATATAGCAGTATTGATACGATCGCTGCTTGGAAGAAACTGCGTTTCATTTTATCGAAACGCAGTTTCCCTGATAAAATACATTTTATTTATTGTGGGTTTTCTTCATTTTATGATTAGAGACCCAAGTATGAGCAGTCATTGTTTGTATCAAATACTTATAATATGTAATGCAAAAACATTCCACACCCCAGAGAGCGTGAGACCGAAGCCACATCATTTCCATGATGGTGCCACGGTTTCGTAGGATTTTATCTAATGGAGTTTCAAGTCCCACATTTTTTTTCTTCTTTTTAATCTGTTGCCTTATCTAGTCCAATCTACTAATTACTTGTAGAAAAAAATTGGGAGAACGTTTCAATCCTTTTCAAGATCATTTGCGTGAAAATGAAACGTAAACAACCTCGTCTACGATCTGAAATTGTCGAGTCAAGTTTATTTCCTAAGATGACAACTGTTGTGCCACACGTACTCGACATTGTGTAAGATACAAATATCATTTACTTTTATAGATCTAAAATTGGTAGGTATATTTTGACTTTTTGGATATACTAGTTAATATGCA
>OY757911.1:70115575-70188075 GCA_963585895.1 Sepioteuthis lessoniana | reverse complement strand
GCTTTACCTGAAATTTTTTAAAAATCATGCGTAGACTCATAGGAATCTTTATGAAGACAATTCTGTGATTGGAAGACACTCCTTCAAAAGGGGAGTATGCCTAAAAACTCAAAGTACTCTTTTTCCACTTCTTGCTGATAAATATATAATCTAGCGGTACCTTTGAGTTATTTGGATAAGAGTAAGTCCATAGCTTTCCTTTCATTTTTGGAATTTAAGTATTCATGTTTCCATCAACTATGAGAACATTGTATCTGGGAATGTATCGAGTAAAGGAAGATCGTTCGTTGAAATGGTGATGATATTCATTTCTTAACCAACATTAGTGCGACTGTAGCGAGAGGCAATTGTTGTACAGAGGTTCCCATTAAATGTAGCACATATAATTCTCTGTTAGATTCTCTGTATGTCATTTTGTGATTTTACGTTGGAGAACTGAGAAGCATTCCTACACCCCCAATGACGGCAGTGACCATAATTTTCCGTGCAGATGTTGTCGCAAACGTCCAGCTCTTGCCTAGATCATTGTACTTTAGTTCTACTACGCTAATGTCTATGTTATAACATTGAAACGTTATAAAGACTATTACAACACTTCTGTAGCCAAAAACAAATTTGGATAAATAAATATGAGTATATTTCTTTTTGGACTGGTACATATTCATATATTTATTGACAGTTTCAGGGAAAAGAAAAGCTAACAAAATATTGGAGAGGATTCTTACATTGTTTTCCTCACTCGGTTCTGTCGGTTCTCTTCTTTTCAAACTAAGGCCAGTGTGTGTTTATATATATATATATATATATATATATATATATATCGGTTGGCAATGATAGTTTGTAAGCCATATGTATATTTCAGTCTACGTAATATTAACCGTAATGGTAATATAGTTGAATTATATAAATGATCCTATTCAAATCAATCCGAAAGAAATCAATATGTGACTGGGTTAAAAAATAAAGGGTGCATCATAGTACGCAGATGTATGCATCAACTGAATTCAAGTCAAAATCACGGTCGTCTTTTAGCGTGTTGTAGTTTTATTTCATTTAAAAAAAAATATGACTGGCTTTATATTAAAAAAGATTTGCATTGACAGATGTAAAAAGTCTAGCTTTTCTTTTGTTTATAATACAAGTTGCTCACCCATGCAATGTTTTTATTTCAATCTAAGTTTTGAATTCTAAAATTAAAAAAAAAGAAGAAAAGCTTCAGTTTCGATACATTTTCATCAGATCAACTAGTTTTGCCTAACTTAAATCACACGGAAGAAATACTTAACAGTTCACCAATGATACTAAGTAATCAATTTCCTTTCAAATGCTATCCAAGTCTTGGAAGAGTTTTGGTTTGGTTTGGTTTGGTTTGGTTTGGTTTTATGGCACATAAACCATAGTCGGTCATTAATACCAAATTCATCTTATACATATAAATAGTTATATTTCAAACAATTCAGTTTAGCATAAGTACACAGTTGAGTTCTATTTGACTCATAGATGGAACCCTATCAGGTGCTACTACTCCGAGCCAGTGTGGACATGTAAGCGATGGCAATGAAGGGGCACTCCGCATTCCCTAAAGCTCCAGCATTACTCGAACCTCACCATCAGATTGTTTTTGTCATATGCCGGACACTTGATTGGGGAGTGTCTTACACCTCTGCAGAGAAGCAGTCGGTGTTTTCTACAGCCCCAGCCGATTGGGCCTCCAGGACAGAGAAGCAGTCGGTGTTTTCTACAGCCCCAGCCGATTGGACAATCTATGCAGAGTCTTCGATTATCATAGTATGTAAATATACTGTGAAATTCTTCAGTGATTTTTATAAAGAGATAGTTTTTGACAAAAATGAAATACACTTAAGAGTTTTATTGCTTTAAACGTTTTTTTTCTGAATTGTTAGTTTTAACAATACAATATCACCGTATAATCATTTTACATTTCCAGCTTGAAGAACTACTTATAAATGTAATTGATATTTACCGACGGGAAAAGTATCCGGCAAAGCTATGAGTTAGATAATACCATTACTGCTCTTCTGCTCTTTTGCGGTGATGACTTTGGAATTAAATAACCAGCGATGGTTGAAATGTCAAAACTGAACATAACTGATATTGTTTAAGTAAATGTAAATAATTATTTTGATAAAACAATTTATTTGTTTTTTATTGCGCGGAAAGTTAAATTATTTACGAATAATCCCATCTTTCACCAACATAGCTTCTTCCTCTATATTGTTCATTGTTAGAGACCACTCTCGATGAGAACTTGTATTTTCTACGTTAAAATCTTTCTATGGACCTTATGCGTTAACAGTGTATTTTTTCAACATCTATATGAACTGTGTTGATCATCTATAAAGAATATACAAGCTCTTTCTAAGTATTGATATAAATTTTCTCTTTTGCGTTGCCATGTTAGGAAAATATAATCTGTGTATTACAAAAGATACGTTCAGTGATATCTATTACAGCATTTTTCTTTATGTTTTTTCTTTATTCATTTTTTAGCAATTGCTTTGTTATCATTTCTATGACAAGGGATCCTTTTTGACTTTTAAAAAAATCAAATGTTTTTACGGCATGTTAACCCTTGTTGAGTTATTAAAAAATTATAGTTTTTTCAGGTCGGTTAATTTGGTTTTATGGTATATCAATCATTGTAGGTTATTTAATGCCACATCTGGTTTATTCATATATATTAGATATATATATGTTTTGTAAACATATGTCAGCAAAGTTAAATGGTTTCAAGTATTGCTATGTTAAACAAAGAATTCAATTAATCACCAGTCATTTGTTTGCACACAGTTAAATAACTAAACAGTTTTATTCGACCCATAGATAGGATCCTTTCAGGTGCTACCACCCCGAGCTAGAGTGGACCTGGGAGCGATGGCAATGAATAGGTACTCCGTATTCCCCAAAGTGTCAGCATAACTGGAGTCTCACCGCCAGACTGCTTAATGTCATATCTAAAACACTCGTTAGACGGGTGGGGGGTCTTATCCTCTGCAAAAATACAATCGGTGTATTCTACAGCCCCAATAGACTAGGCTGTTTTTTTCAGGTTGTTATATGGTTGTAATCAACTAATCAACAAAACATTCCCCTGTTATCATTATTATTTACTCCTTTAGAGTTTTTCACATCAGTGTTAGCTGATGGTTTTTCACTGGAGTTTGAGTGACAGGACTCGTCTCAGGATACTGGCCATTCTTAGCAATGCTGTTGTTTGGATAGTCTCTACCCGTCCGCCCACTTCCAAGTCCTCCAGGCCTTTTAATAATCCTTTAGTTATAGTGCCTATCGCACCAATCACAATAGGCACAATCGTTACTTTCATGTTCTACAGCTTTTTCAATTCTCTAGCTAGGTCGAGGTACTTATCCTTCTTTTCACTTTCCTTCAGATTTAGATTTTCTGTGGTCCGCCGGGACAGCGAAGTCTACAATTTTGCAGATTTTCTTTTTTTGTTGATTAATATGAGGTCTGGTCTTCTGGCCGGGATTAGGTGATCCGTTTGTATGTTAAAGTCCCATAGGAGTTTATGCGAGTCATTTTCTTGGACAGGTGCCGGGTTGTGCATTATTATTATTATTATTATTATTATTATTACATGAATATATTTTAATTACTTAATGTAGTGAAATGATAATGATTAAGTGTTGATCATTAAAATACAATTTGATTTGGTTTTGTGATATTGTAAGAGCATTGATAAGATGATTTTGAAAGTATACAAATTATTGCGCGTACGCAATAACCCAAATGATGAAAAACAAACATTTATTTTTATCAAAACTCAGAACCATTTTGAAGTAAGATTTCACTGAGACACCTTTGCCTACGAGTGGATATGGAAAGTTCAAAGTGCGAATATTCTATTGTTTGTGAAGTAGGGTTGTTGGGATGACCTCCAGCTGACTAAAATATCTATCTATGTCTTGAAATAGAAAATATTTCAACTCGAAATTTATTGATTTAATTTTATTGATTAAATTTTAAGAAAAAACTTTCTGACCCAATTAGAGACAATGGCTGTTGTATACCCGGAATGAAGAGGCAATAATACTGGTTTATAAAAATATTAGGTTCTTTTTATTAATGATAATCGCGGCGAAATGGCTGTTAGAGAGAGAGAGAGAGAGAGAGAGAGAGAGAGAGAGAGTCGGTCAAAAACTGCAAGACCTTACACCACGTTGAGATGGACATTCAGAGCCTTGTTTCTTTGTGCTTTTTTTCACGTGAAACTGATACAGGGCCGGTTTCTCAAAGCGGAGGCTGCTGCCTCCACCTAGCACCCAAAACGGTGTGACGTGTCTACTCTGCTGTCTGCCGACACCGACTGGCCGACTGCCAACTCTGGCTGACCACTGGGATTGAAAAATTCCGTTATTATATATTTTTCTGACGCCCACGCGTTTCCTCTGACGCCTTGTTTACCTTAAGACACAGCTGCACATCCTGTTTTTGAAATTCCCTCTAACTGGCCAGTCAAAAGTCAATATGTAACGTGTCGAGTTACAGTTTATAAAGAAGTGGCCTTTTACTCTATCTGTTCCGTTAAAAGAAAATTCGCCGGAGTTGTAATAAGAAATATTTCAATTCGAACATGGTCGATTAGCGTTTAGGAAATAACTTTTCAATCCCGGCTGAGAACGATGGTAAGTATTGTTTGACGACATAGTTACAAGTCAGATGGAATGGGTGGAAATTTAGCTTAAATATCCGCATGATTTGGTTCTCGCAACAGTTGAAAAGTGGTTTGCGAGAGAGACGGAACCTTGTTCCTAAATTTAGAATTATTTGTAGCATTTACGAAGGGCTAATTTGATTCTGCGTCACTGCATCTCACCATTACAAATGACAATGTGCTACTACCTTACTGGACAGTGGAATCGTCGTAAGTGAGTTCGAAATCCTGTCGCTCTATAACGTTCACTTTCCGACAAATACCCTCGTGAAAGGTATGAACCTTCTTATCTTCCCAACTATGGGTTGAATAGTACCATTAATGCCCTTCTAAAAGGATAGATTTGGCATTAAATAATCCAAGAATGTTGATATGCCAAAAACAAACAAACTACCTTTCAATTCTGTGTGCATATTTTCTTTATCAGTATGAAATTATTTTATGAAGTCAACTAGTGTTATCTTAATTTTTCAAGCCAGTAAAGAAGATTAGAGACACTTTTCTTCAGCCTCGATCACAAATTTCAAAATACCACGGGTCGTTGAAAACCTAAAAAAATGTCTACTTCTTTTCTTCAGTGAGTAGACAACGAATACCAAGATCTACCAGATGACGTGAGCATTTTACTAGACATTGATTTCATTAGTCCAGTTTATTACGGTTACCAATACAGACGGAGGAACGACTCCGACACAAGAAGCAAAGGATATACAGAAGTTGCGCGCTTGAGATACTCGAAAAGATAAGAAGGGGTATTTATTATGATTATTATTCAATACCGGCTCATTGGCCAAGTGGATATAGTTTTCGCCAATGGTCCGGGAGACCGGGGTTCAATCCCAGGTTGCGTCATACCAAAGATTTTAAAAATGGTACTTGATACCTCCTTGCTTAACACTCAGCAATATAAGGCAGGTGTAGGAGCTACTGAAAAGGGAGCCTTCTGTTCGCCCTCGACTATGGTCGTCGACTTACTATTTGCACAGAGTATTTCTATCTAAAACAAATATATGATTTTAAGTATTTCAAATTATTATTCGGATGCAAGTGACTAATAACCCGTTCTAAAAT
The DNA here is from genome assembly GCA_963585895.1 of Sepioteuthis lessoniana. Taxonomy (NCBI): domain Eukaryota; kingdom Metazoa; phylum Mollusca; class Cephalopoda; order Myopsida; family Loliginidae; genus Sepioteuthis; species Sepioteuthis lessoniana. The sequence goes on along the minus strand of OY757911.1, from coordinate 70,182,308 downwards.
TTATAACTTCAAGTAACTATTCTTAATAAAACAGATTTTAACGCACTTATATGGTTTCAGGTATTTCTTTCCACTATCTATAATTTTATAAAAGATCTATTTCTCCTTCAGAAGGGACAACCACTCCAAGTCAGAGTTCACCTGGGAGTAATGACAATTAAGTGGTGACTTCCAACTCAAAACACCAGAACTGGAGCCTCACCATCAGTTGCTTTTTTTTATCATTTCTAGGGCACCTCCTTTTGAGAGGTCTTAAATCCTTAGCGGCAATAAAGTTTGCGTATTCTAAGTCCCGTTAAAAGGGTGATATATTTTTTAGACCTACAGTATATTCCCGTATATATATATATATATATATATATATATATATATATGTGTGTATATATATATATTGTGAAGTATGGTGAAGGGGATCCGAAGCGAGAGAAATCTGAGAATAATTTTGATAGTAGAAAAATAATTCGTAAGGATTTTAGAAGTATAAAATGAGTACATTGATTTTAGAAGAATGATGCAATACTTGTCAAAATGGAAAAGCAAAGAATATTGTTTATTTTTTGGCAGGCCAGAAAAGTGAAATATGGGAATTGTTTTTTTTCTAACCAGAGAGAGAAAAGAGAGAGAAAGTTAAATATATATTTTGAATTGTACTAAAAGTGTCATGCAAGACAGCGAAGCCAAAACAATGACATGCTGGACAGATGAGGTCAGAGAAAGAGGCCAATCGGATAGGAATATTTTTATGATTAAAATCAATAGTTCAGACATGGAACTCTACTTATTCTTTTAGAGGTAAAAATTCGTGTCACTTGAGATAAATATATAATGTTTTGTTAAAGAGTTTTATCATCTTTCTTGTTCTCGAACTTCGATCATCGACTGTCCGTCTCTACACCCACCCATTTGGAGTTCTAACCATCCATCCTTAGGGTTTTTGGGTTTTCTGATCTGCTGATCCTCTTCAATATCTGCCGTATTCATGGTCTGATAAGCTATTTGCATCTAAAAGCATCGAGTTTTTAAATTCCTTTCAAATATCATCATCCCTGTTTACAGTTTTAGTTATCAATCAACGAACCTTAGTATAACTTTTATATTTATAAAATCGGTTGGTAGCCTCATTTCATCATAACATGCCTTCATTATATAGCACTCGATAATTGGTAAACTATTCTGGCCTTGTATCAGACTAGGTTATGGCTTATAAATATCTATGTTAATGACATAAACACTTATCACCAACCTATCAGGGCCTTGCGCTCAATTGTGAATATAACAATTGGCAATAAATATATATCGCTAACTTATCAGACAACAATCTGATTGCAGCTTGAGAAACGCGTTTTTCAAACTAAAATTGAATAAACCTGGTATCGAGAGATGCCAAAGTTTGAAATAAATGGAGTCATTAATTTTAAGAAATGCAGTTTAAATTCTCTGTTTGGACATATTATTTATGGGAAGAGCAACTGATTACAGGCAATAACGTACTCACAATGCCTTTAGCAAAATAACGGATAGGAGAAGGGTAAGCTGTAAATAAAAGAACTCGGCCTTTTCTTTAATGAAGTAATCTTTTTAATGTCTGTTTTTTTCAGTCAATAGGAGGATTCGGAGTACGTTACGTTCTCTTTGGCAAATCAATTGAATGCGTCAAGACTTCGAGAAATTCGTAGTATAAATATACAGGAAAAAGCATTGAAAAAAGTTGGGAAAATAAAGATATAAATCTATAAAAACAAATTGATTGATTATTAGACAAAGTAAAACTGGTCGAAATCACTGTGTATCATATTGGCATATATGTGACTACCTTTTTACTTTGTTCCTATCTTCAGCTTGAGTATCTCTGATTTTACAAGTACTTACAATGACTGATTATAAACGATACTAATTGTTTGACATTTTGTCACTATTTTTTCGTAACTCTTAGATCTTTTTTTAGCTTTTTTGTTGAATGGCATCAGGAGAGTCTATTATTAACTTCATCAAAAAAGATCGCTTTTATAATGATAGAATATCACGATAGATATCAAATCAGCATGCATTTAATGTTATAGTAAAAGTATTTTGTTAATGCATTCTCATATTAAAGATAAGAAAAAATGGCAGCATTTTCAATCATGATACACGTTTTTTTTTAAAACATCAACATTTGAAATTTTTGCTTTTAACTTGATTCGAACTTCTGACATGAATGTAGAATATTCAACAACCATATGGATGAGGTTAACCAAAACAGCTTCACATATATATGTATTTAACAACCCCTCCACAAAAGCAAGATGTGACACAAGGACAATTTTTTAGAGGAGTACAACAGATTGGAATTCACAGATTTCCTTCTCCTAAACAGGTTGCCGTATCAAGATTAACGAGTCCAGTCTGTCCTACTATTTGCCCATAGCTAGAAAGAAAATAATTGGATGCATATTTTTTCCAAGATTTGGTTCCTTTTTTTTAAAGGCACATCACTTTCGTGGGTTATTCAATTCTTATAGAAGGACGGTAGATGTACAATTTAATCTTTAGCTGGAGGGATTAAGAGTTTATAGCACTATGAGTAATGGAAATAACTTTATCCAGCATTTGAACTCGAGTCACCGTATCCATTTCCTACGATGATAACCTTTACGCGACGAGCGTCAGTTTCTCACGTATACGTTTACTTATTAACTATTGCACAATCAGACATCAAATAAAGACAAAAACATTATGGTTTGGTTGGTTGGTTGGTTTGGTTGGTTGGTTGGTTTGGTTATTTAATGGAATATCAACCTTTTGGGGTTATTAAATGCCAAATACACCCTTCTAGAAGAACAGTTGTGGTACTGTTTAACCGATAGCTGGGAGGATAAGAGGGTTCATACTTTTCCCAAGGGGGTTTGTTTGAAAGTTTCTGGCGTTTGAACTACGATTCCACAGTGCAGCGCTTTAACCATTACACCACGGACACACCCCAAAACATTTTGATGTGAGTGATTGGGGTAAAATCGATATCTCGGAATTTTGCCAGGTTTCGATCTCTGATAATTACAGGTAAAAAATTACAGATGAAAAATGCACAATTATCCAACCCATGAACTCACTGTGGCGTCATCATTAACAAACTAGTCTGCAGATCAATGACTGCTGAGTAGTGAGTTCGGTCCTACCTAAATTCTCCATACTGGTGTCCTTGTGCCAAACCTTAGCTATGCTTAGTTTTTTTTTCTGACTAATAATCAAATTAAGTTTTAAACACCGGTTTTCGAGAGAACATTAATATTAGGTAGTGACGTGCCAGATTAGTGCTTATATAGGTGACCATCTAGAAACAGCAAATGCTATAAGAAACCCGTTGCCTGCATTTCAGATAAAGCTACCCTTACAAAATTATGTGTTTGGCTCAAAGCACTGGTTCCAGCTGAATCAACAAAGTTAAGCAATGATTACCCTATCCAGTAGTTCAGTTTGTGACTATAACAAGAACATTAGGGGCTATAAATAAACTTAGGCTGCTGTGCCAGACTAAGTAAAATAAAACCAAAGATTTTATTCGACTTAAAATATAATTTCTATATTTTCTTTCTTAATTTTTCTCTGTCGACAACATCGAAAGTATTTTAATGGACTGATGGAAAATTGTGAATTGCTATCACGATGAAATGCCAACAGGCTATTCCCATTCACCATGTAGAATATCTGGAAATAAACAAAATGAGGCGCATTGTGGGAAAAGCCAATAATTATCGAAGGAAATTTCTCGAACGGATACTTCCTATCAGAGCACTTTAATTATAGTTCTCGTAAATGAAATCAATACAAGGCGTTTCAATTTTAATGAAATGTCGATGTTTTTATGATATATTGGTCTTCGTTCTGACATTTATTGCTCGCTCTTTATGCTATAAGTATTATTATCATTACGACGGTATTCAAAAGCAATAGAAGTAATCGCTAACGTATTCATTCTACTAATCTTTTTAAAAATCTTGTGCGAATCGTAAACGTATGTATACAGATTTCATAAATGGCGAATAAATATTCAGCATACTGTCTATGGTATCTAAGTTGATAGTCTTCGATATGAATAAAAAAAGTCATCCTGCATCTATATATATATATATATATATATATGATCGAGTCAAGTCAGCTGGATGGCCTAGTCGACTGTGGCTGCAGAATACATTGACTGCATCTCTGCAGAGAGGTAAAACTCCACCAACGAGTGTCCTGGATATAACACTAAGCAATCTGATGGTGAGGCTTTAGCAATGCCGGAGCTTTGGGGAATTCAGAGTACCCCTACATTGTCATCGCACCCAGGTTAGGGTCTTAACTATGGTCAAATAGATCTAAACTCTGTAATTACGCTAAACTGAATTGTTTGAAATTAACTGTTTTTACATTTAACTGTGTGTTTATACTGCATACTTATGCTAAACTGAATTGCTTGAAATAGAACTGTTTTGAGATTGAACTGTGTGTAAACAAAACTGTACTTATACTAAACTGAAATTTTTGAAACTTTTATCAAAATGACTTAATTCGGTGATTAATGACCCTAAAAGGGTTGATACACCGTAAAACAAAACAACCAACTAACGAGTCAGCTGGGGTTGTACCATACATTGACTGAATGAGGTATGACTCTATGTGTCCTGGAGATGGTACTAAATTATCTTATAGGAAGAATCGAGTTTTGGAGATTTAAGTAATGTGGAGTACTCATCCATTGCCATTGCTTCCAGACCCACTCTGACCCGGTGTGGTAGCACCTGATAGGCTCTTATCTATGGGTCAAATAGAACTGTTTAACATTTAAACTGTGTGCAAAGAAATGACTTATGCTGAGTTGAATTATTATAAATAGAACTGTTTGATTATTTAACTCTGTGTAAACAAATGACAGATGTTTAATCGAAATTGTTAGTAATGCATTGCAATACTTGGAACAATTTAACTGTGTGAAAACGAATGAGCAATGATGAAGAGAATCATTTGTGTTAAACAGCAATACTTGAAACTCTTTAACTGTGTGCCTAAATTAAAATATTGGTACAACATAGCAACACTTGGAACCATTTGATTGTATGCAAATGAATAAACAGTGTTCAATAGAATAATGAGTGTTGAATAGTCATACTTGTAACCACTACATTATATGCAAATAAATGTTTAATATTGAATAGAATTAGTTGTGTTAGCAATGATTGAAGTCATTTAACTGTGTAGAAACAAATTAGTTCTAACACATTTAAAAATGAAGTTATCCACAAACTATTCAAACACAAATCATGTGTATATCCATTTAAGTGAGAGCAAATCAATGACTGATGCTAAATTGTTACTGTTACATAGCAATACTTGAAACTATTTAACTTAGTGTAAACGAATGATTAAAAGTTAATAGAATTATTGGTTTTAGATTGAATACTTGAAACCATTTAACTGTGTACAAAAAACTTTTTTCAACAAAATGTATTTACGAATCTTTTAATTAATATATGCATAAAGAGGATTTGGCCTTGAATAACCTACAATGGTTGATATGCCATTAAATCAAACCCGATCAACAATATATATATATATATATATATATATACATATAAAATGATATGATCCTCAAATTGTGTTCATTTCACGGAGTCTCTTGACTCTCTCTCTCCATCCGTCCCTGTCGTCAATTGTACTTGGCAAATACTCCAGATTACATCCAGTGTCTGCTCGTAGCCGATGTACGTAAGTCTTTGGAGACCAACAAATACTGTTGTCTTCATATATTGGAGCCCATACGATGGTTATACACACACACACACACACACACACACACACACACACACACACACACACACACACACACACACACATATATATATATATATATACAAATTAGAAAAAACAAAACGCAAATACAATCGTTTAAGAACTTTGGGTAAAATAAAGTGCTCGAATGTTGGTAAGCAGAGCAGTATAAGAATTAGAATAATTATTTATCTAAAATATTTTTAGTCTGCTGTTTTTAGCAGTTTCTTGAGTATTTTGTTTAGGTTTATTATATATTTTTTAAATAAAAACACAATCATCAGATAGAAATTGCTTAGTCGGCTGGGGCTGCAGAAAACACCGACTGCTTTTCTGAAGAGGGGTAAGACTTCCCCAACAATTGTCCTCGATATGACATTAAACAATCTGGAGCTTTGGGGTATGCGGAGTACCCCTTCCTTGGTATGGCTTCCAGGATCACTCTGAACCTGAGTTGTAACACCTGATAGGGCCCTATTTTGGGGTCAAATACAACTAAACTGTGTACTCATGCTGAACTTAATTGCTTGAGATAGAAGTGTTTTTGATACTGAAAGTGCGTACTGCTGCTAAACTAAACTTTTTGAAATAGAACTGTTTTGAAATTTAACTGTAAACAAAAACAATACTTATAATAAACTGAATTGTTTGAAATTTAATTCGGCATTAAATTACCCGAAAAGGGTTGATACGCCGTAAAATCAACCAACCAACCGACCGACAAACCAACCAAACCAGGAACTTTTGGGAAACAATACATTTTGTAAACATGTGTTATGTTTTGACCTGTTGACCCGGCCAAAAATGCCATTCAAGGTAATGCACCGGAAGGAGGTGACACATTCTGGTGGCAGTTATGAGAGGAAATCGCGTGGGCGGAAATTGGCTGATGAAATGGGACGAGGTAAAAAAGATCCCATTATACTCTCATAGACTGACGCACCGGAAGAGAGTGGCCTCTGAACTGGATGACAGTTATTTCAGCTCGATGACGATCACACAGGCCATTCCAAAGAAAGCGGAAGTGACACATCCCGGTCCCCAGATATCGGAAGTAGTCGTGGAGGCGTGTCCATATCAGCGCGTGGGAGTTTGAAGGTAATATAAGGCCGACGAGTTGAGTTCCGGTCAGTTGGGTCCAACGAGCCAGTGGAGACAGGCGAGTAGAGTTGAGGTGGTAGACGAGTTGTAGTAAGGAAAGCCAGTGCTCCGGTTGAGCAACCATGGAGAACGAGAAAGACACAACGCTGACGGCCATAACTTTGGGGTCAAAATATTTCAGTAATGTTCGGTCTCCAGCTCACACGCAAACTTTGAACAACCCTTTCGAAACTTACAAATAAAGATGAGAGGTAAAATATTTTATAAAGAAGTCTTCCTGCGTCTTCTTCCTTGCGTGCGTCGTTTGTTCCTGCGACTTTATCATTGTGCGTCTGTTTAATTATTTATTGTCTCGTTATGATGTTGCATGAACATGTATATGTGTATTTAAGCATATTTATTATGTGAGTATATAACACATGGACGATGAGATCAACCATTAGACATACACAAAAAAAAAACTAAACAAAAAAACAAGCAAGCAAAACATAAAATTACTTGTTAAAGCTCGCCAAGGAAATATCGGATAAAAGGATTTTGTTGATATATATATATATATATATATATATATATATATATATGTGTGTGTGTGTGTGTGTGTGTGTGTGTGTGATTATCTTTGTGCGTATTTATATATTTATCTATTCAGTATCATTCATAAATAAGCGCACCTCTTCCAAACTTTATTATATTTTTTCTAAACCAAATATACCAGGATTTTATCATATTCTAGTGAAGTATATTACAATCCAAACTGATATCAATATGTATTATCTATTACCAAATTTTACCGCACCAGTCAAAAAATAAGTAGAGCCCTTATATACATATATGTAATTTTATTTTTAGTTGTAGAAGTCTGACAATTCTATTTTCCAGCTGTTTTTATTGAAACCAACAGAAAAGTTATATGTTTTTAGATTTTTTGTCAATTTTCTTTGTTTTTTGCTCAAGATTATGAATATTTCATAAAAGTCTGGAGAAAAATTATCTATACATATCTTCTCAAGATAACCAAAGGGAATATTTGGAAAATTAGAGTTTTATTGATGGAACTTCCTCTATCTAACGTTGTCATTGAGCTCCCCGAATCTGTTGTAATTTCCGTGGAAATATGCAGCCAGTCGGAAGTTATTATGCAAATCAAGTAAACCTCAATAACTAAAGAAGTTCCGAACCCAAATTTCTCAAATTTAAACTCATTCATTTCCCATCTTTTTAAAATATTCAACTGCCTTTTCAGTCATCTTTAATGCTTATTCTGTGAAATACATGAAAATTTATGGAAATGGACTTACTGAAATTAGTATGCAAATTAAACTAATATTTGATTAATACCGCTGAAATCTACTGAAAACTATTTTTTTCTTATTTCCATAATATACGTTGAAACATGGATAAAAGAAACGATCTAACTGTTGAAGAACACTAAATAAAATGTTATTGAGAGAGAGAATATCCACTTTGGAGATATCAAGAAGGCTTTGCTGAGATCATCAAATGATAAAGAACGCTGTTGAAAATATAACTAGGTTGAGAAGTCGGAGCAAAGGAAAAGGCTTTAAAAACTTACTTCCTCGAGATGAACGTAAACTACAGCAAGTTATAATGAAACAACCACTTTTGACCAGCGTTCAGATCTTTAAAAGGCTCGAATTGTGGCAGTCAAGAAGGAAAAAAGGTAATGAATACTTTGTGAATTAGGACATGTAAAACATTTTCTTTGCAACTACCCTCACTGTTGTAGATATTTCGCTCTGCAACCAAGGCGCCTCTGGTGGTGTAATTGTTAGCTAGCTGGACTAGCAAACCTACACGAGTGAGTTCGACTCCATTGGGTGCCCCTTTCATATGGCCTTGTGCCACATCTAAGCAAAAAGCTTAGTAAATTGCCACTATTGCCGATATTTTAAAACGTCAGAATAAGAAGTGACTTTTCTAAAGTAATTTTCATGGACGAATCTCAAGTAATATTTCATGGACCTGATAGAAGGGCCAGAGGATGGATTTTATCCGATTCAGACGTGCCTGTGACTAAAAGAAAGCGACAAAGAGGCAATAATGTGATGATATGGGCTGGAATTGTGGACCAGACTACTACTGTAGTTAATAAAGGAGTTAACGTAAATAGTGCTAACGATTGCTATTTTATGGACAAGACTTTCTTTGCATGGTACAAATCCCCGTCAAGCAGTTTTAAAGGGGAGTGTGTATATATGCTCCACAATGCCATATCTCATGCATCAAAGCTTTCTTGTGAATTCTTTGAGCATAAAAGATTTATAGGAGCGAAGATGATTGAGGGGTCACCACCAAGTCTTGATCTGAACCCAATAAAAAATCTATGGTAAATTGTAAAAATGAAAATATACGAAAATGACAAACAATTTAACAGCAAAGCAGACCTATGAAAGTAGTTAGAATTATTATGACAGAAGCTGAACGGGCAGGAGTTTAAAAAAATTAACAAAATCAATTGCTAATAGATTACTGGCTGTTATTGAGAAGGCCCTCTGTATTAAAATGTAAATGATTCAAAGACTTATCAAACAGGTTTCTTATTTATTCTATTAGAGGTGTTGATTAATTTTCGATAATTTTATTACCTTTTTATTAAAGTAAAATATGTTTACTTGGTTTTGTCTTATAACTTTTGTTGGTATTTTAGAATACATCAAATAACTTCAATTAAACATTTTGATACAAACAGAATTTTTAACTCGGTCTTTCTTTTGACATCTAAATTGAGTTTTTAAAATTTGACAATGTTTTTCTACCAAATTTGAATTATTGAAGCTTATGTAATTTGCTTAATTACTTCAGACACAGTGCAGAGGAAACATTTCTTTCCGATTGTTTTATCCTAATGCAAGTTGTTGTCTCACAAAAATGCTATCTAACAATGTTGATTAGAGGATAAAGTTTATAATAAAAGTAAATGTCATAAAAAAATTATCCCCCCTCAAGACATCTATCGATGTGCTAAAGCAAATAGCAATCAAGCCGAAAACGGTCATTTCACTTACTACGATGTTAATAACAATATAATATTGCTTAGTAGGTACACTTTGCAGTCGGTTCGTCGTCAACTTATCTCTTTAAGTTTGGACACAGTATTGTGCTAGTTCAGCAACCCCCCACCAAAAAAAAAAAAGCAAAACAAAAACAAAAAAATAAAACTCCCCTGGAGTAGCCGTAAGATCTTTTCCAATTGAAAATTGATATCAAGGGCAAGATTTAAAAAATACGACTACGCAGCCGTACACCGTATCAAAGGCGAAGTTTCCGAGATGCCTCGACCAAGGAAGAACTCGTTTGAATTTGGGCAAAAAGTGCGAGAAAAATGAACATTTCATTCATTGTTCATTTCTCCCTTGATAAATGTTGCTTCTACCGCAAAACCTTTTGAACACACTTTATATATATATATATATATATATATATATATATATATATATATATATATATATATATATATATATATATATATATATGTGTGTGTGTGTGTGTGTGTGTGTGTGTGTGTTATGATGTGGTTATATAAGCACAAATATGAACATTCATCAAAACAAATCTATCAAGCCAAAATGCCACATGCACACACACACTCTCCCCCTCTCTGTCTGTCTGTCTGTCTGTCCATATCGAAAATCATTCAAGCATGCATTCGTGGATAATTGCTCATAAGTTTAATTATTTGCATGTCATCTGGTTTTATATAGCAATGTGACATGTGGAATCTCGTTTTTCTTCTCTTAAGTGTAAGTATAAATAAGTGTAAATGTAAGACATAGATCTAATGTATGTAAGCTGTAATAAAAAAAGTATCATTCATGGGCAATGTATTTGGAAAGTTAGACATTTTTTGTTTATGTTCAATAAATATACATAGAAATTTATTTTGCTCAATAGATATATTTACTGCCTCAGTTGAAAAAAATCTACTGAGGGCGAGGCTGGCATTTTAAGTATGAATATACACACGCATGCGCAAAAACACTACCATGACAATAGGTTGAGAAGTTGCATATAAGGAAGTTAACTTTACAACATTTATTTGCAGGAATAAGTGAAATAGCATAATTAAAAAGAAAAAAAAAAAGAAAAGAAAAAGAATTAGGCCGAGACGAAAGCCATGAATCCATTATATTTTTCTTTCGTTTTGGTTCGAGGTATGCAAGAGATTTTTTTTCTTTTTTCTTTTTCTTCATATTTTTTATTATTTATTCATCTATTTTTTTTATTTTATTTTATCACAGTGCATAGAGCAGTCTGCTCTACAACTTCTTTCATTTCAATGTAGCATTCATTGAATTGACTAAACATGTCTAGAGGCAAGTCTCAAAAGTATAAGTTTCTGACTGATAGCCAGCCTTTCCTGTCTTATCGAATGTTCATGTCAGTTTGGTAACGTTAAAACGTTAGCTGGATGTAGATGAATGAATTCTTGATCAAATTGCCAGCCTGTTTTTGTGGAATTTATCGTGTATTCACTGGCGGCAACATTTTCCCTGTTGACGCCCTCAAAACTTTACGGCAAGATTTGTCTATCACGAGCCCAAGATTCAGCTAACATTCAGTGGACAAAAGTTGTAAATACTATGACAATGTATTCGAAAAATTAGACATTTTCTTATTTCTGTTAAGTAAACATACTGAGAAATTTATCTTCTTCAGTAAATACATATAGATATACACCGCTTTGGCTGTCTAGAAAATTACAGAGATCGAGGGTAAAATTTTAAACCTATGCATGTGTTTACTAACCTTCCCCGCACAAGCAGAATGTGACACAAGGTCAATTTCTTATGCGGAGCTTAGCAGGTTTGAATTCAGAGTTTTCCAGACCGATTGCGAGACCAAAGCTAAAGATCTCAGTCAGCCCAAACATTTTACCCTATCTGGAGGGAACATTGACGGAATCAAACCTTTCTTAAGATGATTAGTGCTATCTGCAGACAGATTCTTCCAGAATTCGAAATCGAGTCGCTGTGTCCATTTACTACAACGGTTATCATTACATCACACGTGCCTCCTAAAAATCAATGTATGCGTGAAGATGTTGGTTGGATTTTATGGCATATCAACCTTTGTAGGTTATTTAATACCGAATCCATTTTTATACAAATAATCAGTTCTATTTCAAACAATTCAGTTTAGCATGAGTACACAGTTTAATTGTGAAAACATTTATTTCAAGCTATCCAGTTTAGTACAACAGTTCTAATTCAACTAATTCAGTTTAGTATAAGAATAGATTTTGTTTACACACAGTTGAATGTCAAAACAGTTCTATTGCAAACAATTCAGTTTAGCATTAGAGTTCTATTTCAAGCAATTCAGTTTGGCATAAGTACACATTTTAGTTCTATTTGACCCATAGATAGGACCCTATCAGGTGCAATCGCTCCGGGCCAGAGTGGACCTAACAAACAAATGATTGATATTATTCGTATCAGATAGCAATACTTGAAACCATTTAACTTTGTACTAACAAACAAACTATTGATAAATAATAGAATTATTCGTGCTAGATAGCAATACTTGAAACCATTTAACTCAAATATTTTTGCACAAATATAATTAACTCTATTTTGCTATTAATGGGATACATATTCCCTTAACCTGTGTTGTTATCGGGATGTGATGCCAATAAATTCCTCTTTTTGCATCTTTCAAGAGAGAGACGGCTTACTTGGCAATGCCCATCTTCTGATCAAGTACCACGTGAAAGATTATTTGGTACCAGCAGCAAGGATATAATTCCCGTGGTGATTCAAGAGGATGACCTGAAAAATTCATAGGCTGAAAAGTTCATATGATGACGTCATATCTGCTTTAGGTGACTTTTCTTATAAATGGGATCTAAGCACTGCAACAACAATAGAAGAATTGTGTAGACCACAAAGGAAAGTATGTTGAAAAATAAACCGCATTTGGTCTCATTCCATGAGAGTACCTTAGTCTGTCTACGAACTTTTCAGCCACCTTGAATTACTGAACCTTATTTTATTTTAAAAGATAAAAGATTTCCAATTGCTATGAAATCAATTAACTCACAACTGGGTGGGAGGTGAACAGAAGTTAATTACTGTATTTCCCGGGAACATTAGTGTGTTGAGAACTCAAAATTCTCCTATGGTCATCAGTCGTCATGTAATATAATTAAGGATGATGATTAATTATATTCTGTTGTTATTTTATTTGTATTGGTAAAATTTTTAGTTAGCTTGAAACTTTGAATGTAAGTGTAGGTGATCGGAAAAGGTCATATGTGTACACGTATCCAAGGAGTTGAAGTTGACTGATTATTAAGTTGACAGGTCGTTTTTGAAATCGCAGATTAAAGGACGGATGTTTGGAAAAGAAAACAAAGTTGAAGTCATGGCACCTGACATAAGATTGATTTATATTAAATAAAAGTTAATGACACGTGTTCTTATATGACTAGCTAATACAAAAGTTAAGATATACTTTATAAAAGATATTTTTCAAGTCAGCGCGAAGTCCGCAGTTCGCAATCAGGTCAGTTCAGAGCGCAGGAGTCATCGGTGGAGCTCAGCGCCCACTGGGCGAAGGGGTCGGATCCGGGCGTCTATGTTTGTCTGTTTCGCACGCCGGAGACCTTTAGTAGTTCTGTGACACAATAGTATATCTCTTATTCTGTTTCTCTCGTGTTTCGATGAGTGCCATGAACATGTATACAGTCAGAAATAAACTCTCTGGTATTTTGAAGTGGTTTGAGGTGGTGCCGAGTCAGTCAGACAACGTTGCACTAGTCTATCTGGTGCCATGGTGTTACACACTTCTATTTGGTCCCATAACGTTCTGATTGGGAGCCGTAGCGTTACCGCCGTTAAGAAAGAAATAGTAAAATATTATATAGTCCATTATTTTAACATTATCAAATATAAATGTATTTATCCAATCCCAACGCACGAGCAGGATGTGAGAAAAGGCCATTTTTTTGTAGAGTTTAACAAAGTTGAATTCAGAGTTATCTTTTTCCTATACTGGTCACCATACAAAGGTTAAAGAGCACAAACTGGTGGGAGGATAGTCGATACCTACCTTTCTTAAGGGTATCAACGATATGGTAACTGAAAGCAGCCTCACCCTGGTTGGTTGTTTTGTTTTACGGCGTATGAAACCTTTTTAGGTCATTTAACACAGAATTAAGTCATTTTGATAAAAGTTTCAAACAATTCAGTTTACGAAACGAATATTTTTTTACACGCAGTTAAATGTGAAAACAGCTCTATTTAAAACAATTCGGTTTAGCATCAGTACAGTTTTTTGTTTACTCACAGTTAAATGTCAAAACAGTTCTATTACAACCAATTCAGGTTACTATAATTACACACTTTAAATCACAAATAGTTCTATTTAATCTATAGAATTGGCTCAGAATATATTTTATCAGATTAGACATTTTTTGCAATAAAACAATTCCAAAAGTTCAGTTTACATTTTCGAAAAACTTCTGAAAAGGAAATGTTTTTCACTTTAAACGAATTTCCCTATTTCTTGAATAACCTTTGAGCGTATATATATATATATATATATATATAGTGTTTTCTGAATAAGAAAATATTTCATCTGACGGTTGTGTTTTCTATCTTGTAGAAAACATATGAGACTTAGTAATGAAACAAAACTGAGACAGTTGTATTAGCTCATATATATCATCATCATCATATCGAGCTGCAAGCACAGATTTCCCTGACTCTCTCCCGCCATTCGTCTATGATTCATCGCTTCCATCGGGTCTTCTAGACTATATCATGCGTCCGAACAGAGCTGTTATAAATAAGTTCTGGTTTGTTGTCCAACACTTGCACATCCGTGTGAAGGGGTTCATAGGAGATCGTCGCTTATAAGTTCATTCTTCCTTCTCCAGCAGTATCCCGCATGTCTTGTCCGTCTAATTTAGATGGTTTTTGAGATGGAAGGTAGGATGTTGCTTCCAGGATTTGTTCAATTTTGCTTGGAGCATTCTTGTGCAATTCCTGTATAGTTTTTTCTCTATACGCTTTGTCAGCGTCCATATGGTGCATTCATATAGTAGAATTGACCTAACTGCAGCTTGGAAAAAAATTACATTTTATTTTATCGGATAAGTTTGACTTTCATATGATGGATAACCTATCGAGAGCAGTTCATGCCTTCGCTAGTTGCATAGTGATGTCATTTTCACTAGCTGAGACTGCTTCCGAGGTAAGTGAACTTGTCTACTAGTTTCAGAGAATCAAAATTTAGTGAAGAGATGTCTCCTTTTTTTAAAATTTTTTTTTTATTAAAACACATGTATACCTTTTTTTAATCTGCATTCAAATGGGAGCCAATTCCACTTGCTGCTTGCTCCAGACTATGCAGCAGGGATTCGGCTTGGGTCGGTGTATCTACCAGAAGCACGATATCATCTGCATAGTCTACGTCTGTAATAGTTTCTGAGGGGTATTGTCTGCTTCTTGTCTTTTTTAGTGTAAAGTATTTTTCTTTCTTTAGATCTATCGACGTTCGAAGTACATAGGCTTGGCAGATTATGAACAGATATGGGGCTAATGTATCCTCTTGCAGAACACCAGAAACACTGTAAAAGAAGTCCGGTGAGCCAAATTTATATATATCCCACTGGCTTTATGGGTAGAGTGTTCGCTAATGGCTCGAGAGACCGGGGGTTCAATCCCAGGTCGAGTAATACCAAAAACTCAAAAATGGTATTTGATACCTCCTTGCTTAACAATCAGCATTATAAGATACGTATCAAGGGTAAAGTGGAACAATTCAGGGAAAGGAGTAGCACCCCCTTACACCTCAGTGTAGAAGCTATTTAACTGGGAGCCTTCGGGTCGCTTTCGACTACGGTCACCAACTTATATATATATTTTGTGGTATCATCCCTATTTACGCTACAAAATGGACTCTTCTGATAAAGATACAACATTTGACTTTAATCCACTCAGAGAACAGGTAGCAAAAGCTACACTGACGACATTTTATCACATGTTTAGTTTAAAATTTAACTTCTATTCTTCTCTCTAATACGTGTTTGTCTTATTTGTTTTATGTCCTTTTCCCAGGGCATAACAATATATGAATGGAATTTTACTGCCTTCCGAGGATTAAATTGGCGGAAAAAATTCTGTAAGCTTCGATATTTGATATTTGTTGAATACTGTTGTCCTTATAAAATATTGTTTTCGTAATTTGTGTCTAAGTATTAGATCGAAATTAACTGTCTAATGTCCATTATCTTCTTAAAAAGTATAGATTTCAAGTGCTTTTGACAGTCACAAGTCATTGTAAAGAAAGAAATAATAAAAATGATCACACTAACATGAGTACTTTTGCACCTCCAAAAGATGAGTTCAGTAAACAACAAACAGGAAGACTCTATCGGTTTTGTATAACTGAATCCTATCTGCTCGTCGGAATCGTGGAATTTGATTTAGTACTTTTATCAATATTTTCAATTCTTAACACACACACACACACACACACACACACACACACACACACACACACACATAAATATATATATATATATATATATATATATAAGGGTCACCTGAGATACTTTCATGGAATGTCACCAAATGCGGTTAATTTTCCACATAGTTTCCTTTGCAGTTCACACACTTCTCCCATCAGTGTTGCAGTGCTTGTATCACATTGGTAAAAATAGTAATCAACAGCAGATATGGCGTCATCATATAAACTTTTCAGCCTACGAACATTTCAGCCCACCCTTATAAATATATATATATATATATATATATATATATATATATATATATATATATATATATATATGATTATTACTGATTTTTTATCTCGTTAATCTCTTTTCTGTGTGTTTTTAAACTGTAAGATTAACTCTGTAAACGCATATAAAAAATAACATGTTTTTCTAGATTCATTTCTTATACTTTCCATGAATCTGGAAACTAGTAGGCAAATAATGAACATAGAAAAATACTGAAATCACTTGCAAAATTTCCGAGAAATAAGCAACTTTTAGCAAAAAACATAAACAAAAAGAAGACAAAACAGCACGTACATTCCAACAAAAAACACAAACAAAAAGACCAATATTCTACTTTGTCAGAAAAAAAAAAAGCAAACAGAAAAAATACTCTGAAGAAAACATTCTTACATATTGTGCGCATGACCATTGTATTTGTTTAATTTTTTTCTTATATCAAATGAATTTTACTGTATGAAAAAAAATCTTAATATATTTTGAGTTGAGACGCAAAATAGGCTTGCTATGGAAGCTAAAAATAATATATATATATATATATATATATATATATATATATATATATGTGTGTGTGTGTGTGTGTGTGTGTGTGTGATATATATGAGTACAAAAATAAATGAAAGACAAGAATATCTAAAAGAGATTAGATTATTTTCAAATTCATTTTCTTTTTACATTTATGTATATATTTCAAAATGTTCGGTTTGTACATAATAAACATGTCTGTTTTGTTTGCTAAGGAATAAAAAAATAACTTTCTATTCTTTATTCTGCACATTATTGAATGTTCTAGCTTGAAATGTGTGGAGTAAAAATTTCCTTTCTACAAAATCTTTTGGAACTTCTTTTACTTCTCTTGAAACATACACACTTCAACGGTGTCCAGATATATTGTGCAGTTTTCGTCCATTGATAAACAGGAAATGGCAGTAAACATTTCAAACTTTCCGTTTCCGGTACTTACATTGACAGCAAATTCACACAAAGAAACAAAATTGCAGCATCCTATGAGGGAAAATTGTAAAATATTACCAAGTCTTGTATTTGTTTTCTTTTTGTGTGAATTTGTCGAGAAATAACATGAATGTAAGCATGTGTTCTCCTGAGACCACAGTCAGGATATATTTTTTTCAGTTGGTGACAGGAGAAACTTGCTTCTTTCAGCCGAGAACTGGCTGAATATGACCGATTTTTTAAAAATTTACGTTCTTACAGTTTATATAACATTTTCATTATTGCTATATGCGTCACTCCACTAAAATTTTTCCCGACTCACGAATTATCTTGAGGGTCTAGAAAAATGCTTTTTTACAATTCAAAGAAACCCAGGCTTTTCCCAGATCTAACCAGGCTAGAATATACTTGTTAAAATAAGTATTCAGTAGCAGTAGAATACATTCAAAGGAGTAGTACCTGTGGTGTAGTGGGTAACGTACTAGACTGCGACATTCTAGAAACAGAGTTCGAACTCCAGTTGAGCTATCAAATTCACTTTTTAACTAATATGCTGGAGAAAAAGCATATTAAAGATAGACCTTGAGACACTTCCTGCTTGTGTTGTGGGGTTGGTAAATATATATACATTCAAAGATCCTCAATCGGTAACTCTGAATATGAATAGAACTATTCCTCTACAGAGACACCACTGATAATGTTTAATCTTCAAATTAGTTTCACTGATGAGTTTAACAACACCAGGTTACAATAAAACTAAACGGGATCTCATCGTAACTGCAGTCCATGATGCTATTCATGAAATAAATGAAAACTTTTAATCAGCATTTTCATCGTCGCTAAAATATAAAGCGATTAAAATTTCTTTCAAAATGTCCTTTCGTGCTTGTTGGCTGTGCATATATAACGTGACTGAGGATGCGTTCGTGGTGTAAGGGATAGAGTCGTTGGAAATAGAGACGGCGATACGATTTCAAATCCCGATTAAGACTTTGCATTTTATATAGTGCTTGGGAAAGGTATGAATCCAAATATTCTCCCTCCAGCTATGGGTGAAATTGTAGCTTAGACTGGGCTTTTCAACGTTGACTCTGCAACCAGTCTAGGAGTAGGAAAAATCTTAATTCAAACCTGTTAAACTGCATTTAAACATTGACCTTGTGTTACATCCTGCTCGTGCAGAGGGGTTGGTATATATATATATATATATATATATATAAAAGGTGAAGGCGCAGTTGATCGTAGTATGGTTCAAGAAATTTTGCTTGCGTTGCAAGAACCTCAACGATCAGGCAAGTCCAAGTAGGTCTAAAATCGTGGATTTCAAGGTTGTACTTCAATCCAGGAAAGTAAATCCGGTGAGTCGCAATCAGAGAGTATCAGGTGAGCCTGGAATCTCATATTCTAGTGTGGTTCGTCATTTTTATGAGCTCGACAAAAACATCCAGAGATAGAGAAGCATGAGAAAGCTGAACAAATTGAGTGTGCTTTAAAAGAAATAGTATATTGAGAATATTGTTACATATTGATATTTGACAGCATGTTATTAGAGGATTTCTAAATAGGATATCTCACCTGTGTTAAAAAAGAGACAACGAAAATAGATCGTGTGAATTGAGAACCGGAAGAAAATGTGTGGGCGTTAAAAGTATTATATAATGACAAGAGATTCGCTGTCGACACACAGATACGCGCGGAGAATAGCGATTTCTCAGAGGCATGGGAGGCCAATACCCCGACCAGCTGAGAAGTAGAAGTACCAATTGGGCCTCTGATTATAGAATCAAAATTTGGATTAAGAAGATATGGTGTCAATGATAGCAGTCCTGTGTCGGTCTCTTAGTTTTTCTCTCTCTCTCTCTTTCTCACTGCCATTTTGACCCTTTAATGACAATAAAGAAAAGAGCAATATTTTTATTGATAGAAGTGTTATGGTCTTTTCATTTCCGGCTATACAAAAATATCTTGAAAATGTACAATAATGATGCATGACTTTTAAGGAAGTGTATACCAATTCTTAAACGTACTTGCTATAACTAGAATCTTAAAATGAATAGAATATTTTGTGTGATATTAAAATAATTGCAGGAACCGAGGAAATTCAACAGAACGATCACCTGCAAAGCAAACAAACAAAAAAAAACTATTTTATCTTTTTTTTAAAGATAGTGTATCAATCTTTGTGGTTTATTTAATGCCAGTTCCAGCTTTGTAGTACTATTTAACACATTGTTGGGAGTAGGGATAAGGGGGTTCATACCTGTCCCAGGTGTTTCAGTTCGAAAGTGACTTTAATAACGCGACTGGAGTTCGAATTCGCTTCCTTGGAGGTCGCACTGCAGCACTTTAGCCATTACATCACAGAGACCCTTGATACCCCCAAGAGAAACTATTTAAGAGAGAAAGACTGATTTATAACTTATTACATATAATTCCTATTGATGCAATAATTAATACTGAAATATACAATAACCATCAATATAATACTTATAGACTTATACGTTATTACTACTTAAACCTACCGAAACAACAAGATAGATGGATATTCTGGATTACTGTAGCAATATATACCTGCATATTCTGGATTACAGTATCGCTTGTATCGAGTAATCTTCGGAAGTCTTTTTCTTTAAGCTTTTCAGCCTTTGACAGCACGTTGCTGGTGCTTATCAGAACTTCAGAGCTTATCGAATCCTCAAAGATCATGTAGAGTAATTTATGTTTACTGTGCTACATAGTGAGGATATATGAAGTTAGCACAGGGCAATTACATTGTGTTTGATCAGAAGCAACATCCACATGGAAAAATATCCGAATTGATTGAGGGGGTGTTTAAAACAATGTCCCACTTGGCTGCGGGTAGAAGATAGAGAAGAATAAATCACTTGGTCGAGGAGTAGGGTCTAAGAAAATACCACTTATTAGTTATTTGAAAATATACAGCTGGGTGCAATTTATCATTGTTACATAAGAATAGTTAATAAATAGAATTAAAATGAAGAATAGCAATACTTGTAATTTAACTGCTAGCAAACAAATGAATTTTAACAAATCTTTTAAAAATAAAGTTACCAACTATATATATATATATATATATATATATATTGATAAAAACAGGATTTGGCATTAAATAATGCTCAAGGGTTATTGTGCCAAAAAAACCCCAACCAACCAACCAACCAACCAACCAATAAAATAGGTCTCATCGCCAAATTATTGTTACCATTTGCTTATTAGTAGCCAGTTTGACTTCAATAAGACTCACTGTTATTAAAAAAAGAAGCAGAGAATTATCACGTCACTAAGTATGGAATACCTAGTGAGAATCAAACTCACTTAGCCCTATCAGCAGAGCTTAGAATTCCGCCGAATGTATCGCCTGCAAGGGATAAGACCGAACCGAAAAGGATCTTCTGGCCATCAGACACTAGACAATATCAGATAATGAAGCTCTAGTTCTAAAGATTTAGGGAAGCTTAAACTGCCACTTCATTGCCATTAATCGGGCCATTGTGCTAATGGGTAGAGTGTTCACCAGTGGACCGGGAGACCGGGGTTCAATCCCAGGTCGAGTCATACAAAAGACTAAAAAATAGTACTTGAATCTGCCTTGTTTAACACTCAGCATTATGAGGTAAGGATCAAGGGTTAAGTGGATCAACCAAGAGAATAGAGTGGCGCCCTCCCATACACCTCAGTGTAGTAGCTAATGAAAAGGCAGCCATCAACTACTTATACTCTAACCCGCGAGAGTAGATACTATTAGGATCTCATCTATGCACCAAACAAATCTGTGTGAAAATTATTAGTATTGAATACGAATACTTGAAATCATATATCTGTATGCAAACGAATGATTTTTATTAAGTAGGTATACTTACTTTAAACTATAACGGTGAATAAATTATTATCAATATTAGATACGAATACTTGAGTAGATGTAATTGTGGAAACAAATCATCATTATAGTCAACGAAAGTGCGATTAGGCAATTGATTGCAATGGAACGTTGAAAATATATTCACCATTATCATCAAATTGATGAATTAATCAAATTTCAGCATTAAATAACCCTTGGGAAGTTTATACGCCGTAAAATAAGCTAAATCAAACCGTTAAAATCACTAGCGTGTCAGACGATGCACCTTTAGGTTATTTTGGTATTTTTCTTCTATTTTGACAAAAGGTGTAACCTGGAGAATAGAATGAAAGCATTCAACACCAGAGGTTTAAATTGTGATCGACAAAATAGGATTATATTCCCCAATATGTTCAAGAATAAAACAATTTACAAATAGTTTGTTTGTAATTCAAAGGTCTCACGCAAAATTATTCGTTTAGATAAACTTTGGTTAGATTTCTTCTTGTAATAGCCATTCAACCTTCGAGGGTTATTTAATACAAAATCCATCCTTGTTGGACAATAATGGTATTATTTAAATACATAGCTAGGCAGAGAAATAAGGGGGTCCATTCCTTTCCCAAGCGTATTAGTCCAAAATGTAATAGCACGACTCTAGTTCGAACTCGCTCACTAAGATGCCGCAGTTCACTACCTAAGTTACTATGCTCCCCTAAATAAGTTTCCTTACTAGCAACAAATTTCAGGTTAACTCTTTCTTTCCTTAAAATAATCTGAACAACAGTGTTGGCATTAATTGTTTTTTATCGTGTATTAATCGACAAAACAGCGTCTATAGCAGATGCACCCAATTGCGAATCGATTTTTTCAATAGTAAAGATTTTCTATAAGCTTCACGTAAACCATTGTCCAGAGTAAAATCAAACTTATCACCATGGTTATATGAGAAGGAAAGGGAACTAAAGAAAGAACCTCAGTTTGTTATTGTTTTTTTTGCTTACTTTCAGCAACTCTGACTTTTGTTTCAATCGACTTAAAATAACTCGACCAGATGGCGCTTTCATCGATCCTTCTTTATTTAATACACTTCATTTTTAGTAGTTTTATAATAGTTCTCTGGTAGACTGGTGAAGCTCTTCGTTTGCAGTTCTGCATTTTCTGTTTAATACACTTCATTTCGTAGTAGTTTTATAATAGTTTTCTGGTAGACTGGTGAAGCTCTTCCTTTGCAGTTCTGCATTTGCGATTTAATACACTTCATTTTTTAGTAGTTTTATAATAGTTCTCTGGTAGACAGGTGAAGCTGTTCGTTTGCAGTTCTATTTTAGCTATTTTAATAAGAGTTAATGCTCATTGAAAATAGCCAATTAACAGAAAGCGTAGGTGGCGTAATGTTTACTAACCCTGATAATGAATACTTTCTCCACTTACAAGGAAAATATAGAATAGACTGAACTCTCTCACCATGGTGGTAGGTAACCAATCTAGGAGAAGGACAGTGTTGAATTAAAACTGCTCCATTATCTCTACAAAGAGCAGTTATGACAATACACTGATAACATAGATAAAGAAGACTGTGGAGAGGCATAATCAGCTAAATTCTGAAAGGACTGGGTGCAACGGTCAGTAAAGAAGCTCATACTGATAGTCTTCTGGTACATGAAAGAATCCACCATTGTTGATTTTCTTGAACAGTACTAAACAGTACTTTCTGTTGGCAATTCTTTAGGCAAAATTGACCTCATTTAGTGAATGACCCTCGTACACACACACACATACACACACACACACACACACACACACACATATATATATATGATTTTCTTGTTAGTCCAATTAGAGAAAAGTAAATATTTAAAACTAAATAGATCTGCAAATAAATTTCAATGTGGTATTTTAAGGTTTTATTAATTTTAGGGTTCTAATAATTATAAGTCTGTTAAAAATGACCTCCATGTCCGAAACACACGTCGAGCAATATATGAAATAAACCCTAAAATTCGTTGAAATTCATTTGTGGATCAATCTATTTTAATATATATATATATATATATATATAGAGAGAGAGAGAGAGAGAAGAGAGAGAGAGAGAAAGAGGGGGCAGTATTTGAAAAGGTCACCTGGAAACCAATTAAAAATATGAAATGAAAAATATAACAATCAGAATGCTAGGTGCAACTACAGAGATAGAGAAATATACCCTTTGAACGGCAAATGATCAATAAAGTTATCTATAAATCTACAGTCATAAAGGAATACGTCATGATGAATGAATATACACTGGTGCCACTGAATTGAATTTAGAAAGGAGAATGTATTATCATAATCTCAGCTTTACCAAAGGTACCATATTATCTCAACATGTAAATTAAAAATGTTATATCTCCCATAATGAAATAAGATTTTGTGAAAAAGCCTGTATGTGTAAAAGAGGTTATAATAATCGTAGATTATGTTTGGAAAAGAAAATGGTGTATTCTGGAATATACCGAAAATAATGAATTGTTGAATAAAAAAAAACGAATTGAATTCTTTGTGCGGATATATTAGTAAATTTCCTGTATGTCACTTATCACCTCATAGAATACAAAATGTATTTGACCTCTATTTGGACTATTCGAATTTCTAAAATCAATAAATGATAATTTTTTCACATACATGTGTGTTTCCTCTCATCACCAATACCATTGATTAGTTGGCTTTTCTCGTATTTCCCTTTGACGATTCTATGTTCCATATGAAACTTTAAGATACGAACTTTAAAAGTCGTAATTTACAAAGCTTTTTGATTAGATGTAACACAAGACCATATGAATGGAGCACCCAATGAGACTCGAATTCCCTCGTGAAAGTTTGCCAGTCTGGCTTGCCAACCATTACATCACCCGAGGCTCCGTACGTACTTTATGAGTAGATAATTTGTATATTTTTATATTACACCTGGCGGCCGTGGTCGAGGGTGACTCGAAGGCTCCCTTTTCACTACACTGAGGTGTAGGGGAGGACGTTACTCCTTTCCCTGGATTGCTCCACTTTACCCTTGATCTGTATATAATGCTGAATGTTAAGCAAGGCAGCATCAAATACCATTTTTTGAGAATTTGGTAAAACTCGACCTGAGATTGAACCCTGGTCTCCCGGGCCTTTGGCAAACACTACCCACTTAAAAAAAAAAAACCGGTCTACTCTGCCATAACTTCTTTTTCTTTGCTTAATTGCATATTAACCTTCATGGGATATTCAATGCAAATGCCACCTTTGAAGAAGAACAGTAGTGGTACTATTTAACCCAGGGAGGAAAAAGAGGATTCATGTCTTTTCCAAGGGTATTAGCGCGAAAGTGAATGCAATAGCACAACTAGAGTTTAAACTCGCTTCTAACGATGTTGCAGTCCAGCACGTTAGTCACTACACCCCGGAATCTTAACATCGAACATTTTATGCACTTTTCTAATTTGTATTTTATCTTTTATTTTACAGAAACACATGCACATACATACATGTATATATATATATATATATATATATACATATATATTTTCTTTAAAGAAAAAAACAAAGACCAGTTATTTTTAGGATTATAAATTTATTTCCATCCTGTTTTGCGTTTCTGATGTAAACCAAAAACACGAAGAAAAAACATGGATGGAAATAAATTTATAATCTTAAAATAACCGGTCTTTGGGTTTTTCTTTAAAGAAAGTATTGCTCTGTAATATTAATTACATTGAGCTCTCTACCAGGAAAATTTAAATGTTCAGCTTTTGAATGATTTTCTTGTCCTGAAGAAATTACTCCCAACTCTGGTTTAACTGGACCGAATAATACCATAAATATATATATATATATATATATATATATATATAGCTATATTCCTTTACCAACTCTTCCACAGGATGTGACTTAAGGTCAATTTTTAAGCTTTTAACTGGTTTGAATTCAGACTGCTTTCCTGACTAAGGTTGAAGAACCCAGTCTACCCATCTGGAAGGAGAACAATTGGATCCATTCCTTTCCCAAGAGTATTTGTGGTATGCAATATATATATATAAAGATAAAGAGACAGTCACTAAGACCGTGATGAAAAACTGTTTACTTTGCGCAACAACGCTCAATTTTTCAACATAATCTCCTTCTTTGTCGATGCATTCACCTTATCTCGTGTCTATTAAGCACAGAAGTGGAATATCACACGGTGAAAATTTCAGATCAAAATTCAGGTAATTATTTCACTTATTCTATGAGCTCTTAATTGGCCTTAAGCTCTCAATTGTTTAATTAAGAATTTTTATAACTAATTTTTCTTTAATCTTACTCTTGCTGGCTAGGACTGCAAAAAACGCCGACAGCACTTCTGCTGAGAGATAAGAATCCCCCCACCCTCCTAATAAGTGTCCTGAGTATAATACAAAACAATCCTGGATCTTTTCAAAGTCATTACTTCCAGGTTTACTCTGACATGGAGAGGTAATACCAGTTAGGGTCTCATCTATGGGTTAAATAGAACTATTTAATCATTGATACACTTGAAACCATTAATTTGAGTGCAAACAAATAATTAATAATTAAGTGAATTATTAGTATTTGATAGCAATATTTAAAAACATTTAGTTGTATGCAAGCAACTGATTACTATTAAAAAGAATCATTTGTATGAGCAATACTTAAGACCATTTAGTTTCCTGTGTATGACATTATATTGCATCTGATGATTACGCTCCAGTGTTTGAGTTTGGGGAATGTGGAGTACACATTCATTGCAATAACTCATAGGTCGACCTGAATCGGAGTGGTAATACCTGTTAGGGTCCTAACCATAGCTAAAATAGAACTGTTCAATCTATTATTAGGGATTATCATTATTAGATATTTGAAATCATAGAGGTATATGCAAGTAGTTCGTATAACCTGGGAATACTTGATAAATACCTTTGCTAATGGTAAATGGCAATACTTGAAAGCATTTAACTGTGTGCAAATTAATGATTAACATTACATTGAATTGTAAGTGTTTAATAGTATTACAACCGATAAAGTGAGTAATATGAATTAGGACGAAAGAAGTAGCCTCTGACGAGACTTGAATTTGCACCCTACAAACTTCAGTAAATTTAAGACTTTATTGGTTAGTTTATGAAAGGTGGATTGCAAAGCAGAGTACAATCAGTAGTCATACGGTAACTTTTTTCATCCAATTAAAAAAGCAAGAAGCAGACGACATCACGTAGAAAAAATTAAGGATGAAGACGACGCAAATGATCTACCGCATTTCACAATAAAATTGCTCTAGCCGAACGTCTACTGGATAGCATGGAGCAAGCAGTGAGAGGCACTGGTCTCTACGCGAACGCAGATAAAACAAAGTTCCTTTATTCTAAATGAGATGATGCCATCTCCACATTAAATCAAAACCCTCTGAAATAAGTAGTGCAGTTCTCATACCTCGGTAGCAATATCTCATCGACTGAAAGTGATGTCAATATACGTATAGGAAAAAACATGTATTGCTATCGACTGATTATAGACCATTTGGAAATCTAATCTCTCAAATGAAACAAAACAGGAATTCTTCCAAGCTAAAGCCATGTCAGTACCACTGTATGATTGCAACACTTAGATTTTAACGAAACGCTCGGAAAACAAATTTTATGGGAACTACACCATGATGCTACGTGTTGTTTTGATGAAATCCTGGAAGCAGCACCCTACAAAACAGTAGCAGTATGGCCATTAACCCCCATTCCCAATGCGGGATACATCTGGGGACTGCCGGAGAAGCAGGTTCTAAGCGACTTTCTACTATGGACCCCTAAACGTGGACATATAAGTGTTGGCCGATCGGCACAAGTTGCATTCATCAGTACAGTGCCAACATTGGATGCCGCCAAGAAGACTTACGAAGGGCGATAGATGTTAGAGATGAATAGCGAGAGAGAATCAAGGGATGCTCTCAGCACAACCTGATCAAGATGATAATGTCTCCCATGTTTTTAACAAAACACATGGTGGTATATTTACACGAAGGTAGGCTCCGACTAATGATTGGAGTCTGGCAAGAGTTCAAGTCAGGCTTGTACCGATAGGAATCTGCACAATTCCTCCAGTACTTACATCTTCTTTTCCCGTAGGAAATATGGATACCAGCATCAGTATCGATGGTTTAACTTAACTGACTGACTGACTGACTATTTTCCTTTTTCATTGCTGTTTTTATGGTCGATTTATTACAATATTACAGATATGTAAAATCAAAACACTTAAAGCCTGTTTCAGTTCTGATTATTGATTTTTGGCACTTAGAAAGACAACAAAATTACGTTTAGAATGTTTCCATCAAGTCACATTTTAATACAAAATCAATAGGAAATTTAATGAAAACATATCAAATTAAAATATTCAATGTATTTAAATGAATCGTTCTAAATTACTTCTACAAGAAAATATATTGTCCCTATAACTCTTCAAGTCTGAAACATCTAGTTTTTTCGTCAGGAAAATATCGTTTTGGGGCAGTCGTTTGTTTATCCACCAGTTCAGTAGACCGTTATCATGTTGATATCTCACCGTCTGAAATCGTCTTTCCTTGTTTTGAATACATAGATAACATCTTTCCCGTTGGTCTGAGTAACTCAATAAAAATCTAATTCTTTTCTGCAGGTTTTTCTATATCCATTTTAGCAAAGATGAGGATGGTTTAGTTTCTTTGTTTAGAGGCATATCAACCTTCATGGGTTATTTAATGCCGAAACCATCCATTTAAAACAATAGCAGTGATACTATTTAGCACATAACTGGGGAATAAGGAGGTTCATACCTTTCCCAAGGGTATTAGTCCGAAAGTGAACATACTAGAGCAACTGGAGTTTGAACTAGCTTACTTTGAGGCACCACTCCGACACTTTAGCCATTACGCTACGGAGACTACTTGCAAAGAAGATTGGCTCCTTTGTTTTTACAGCATATCAACTTTCGTGGGTTATTTAATGCTAAAGTCATTCTTCTCGAACAGGAGGGGTAGTATTTAACCCTTAGCTAGGAGGATAAAGAGGTTCTTACCTTTCCAAAGGCTATTTGTCCGAAAGGTGTAATTGTTATCGCCGTAGGAAATGAACACGGGGACACGAGTTCAAATCCTGGACGAGACTGATTGCATTTCACATAGCACTAATACCCTTGGGAAAGGTATGAATCCAATTATTCTCCCTCCAGCTATGGCTAAATAGTAGGACAGACTAAGTTCTTCAGCATTGGTTGGGCAACTAGTCTAGGAGAAGGAAAACTCTGAATTGAAACCTGTTAAACTCCGCTTAAAAATTGACCTTGTGTCATATCCTCCCCGAGCGGAGGGGTTGGTATATAGGATTTGTCCGAAAGTGAACGTAATAGCGCAACCGGAGTTCGAACTCCGTAAAGAAAAGGAAAGGTAGATACCATAACTGATACTGATAAACATTGCTGGCATTCTTAAATATCAAGTCGCATTTGTTGGAATCATCATCATCATCATCGTGAGTCGATAGTACGAATTCCCTTGGCTCGCCATCCGCCCTTATTGGTCATCACTCTCTATAAGTCTTCTCGACAGTATCCAGTGTTTGCACGGAGCTAATTTATGTAACCTTTTGCTGGTCGGCCCAAATGAGTTTTTTCATATGAAGAAGTCCATAGATGAACGTTGCTTATGATTTAATCCATACATCTCCGGCAATACCTAGCGCTTTTTCTAATCTTGAAATTAGTCGTAATAAGTAACATTAATTGTATGGATGTTTAAAAGAAGTATTCTATTTGTTTTTTCTTACTTGTTGTTTCAATCTTGTATTCCATCGCAATGTATGAGTCATCACATTCTACGAGGGTTTATTGAAAGTAAAGAAGTAGCCTCAGCCACTTGACACCGAGAAAGTAAGTAACTGTTAAAGATCGTGGCCATTGATCCGTTAGAAATATGTTGAAATATTGTTTATCTTCTCAGTAGCGATTTCATTCAATCCAAAATTGCCCATTGCACTTCAGGAATAGAATAGAGTGACAATACCAGATTTTAGTTCCGTCTAGTGTATTTGCTACCAGAGTGCAAACATACACACGGTGGGGAGGTAGTAAACAATTCCTACAAATAGACTAAATTCAAGAATATGATTCTTATCATAACTCAGCAAAAATGCCACATCCTTGCGAAATTTTTGTTAAAGTTAAACTGTTCTATCTTAAAAGGTAAAGCAATTTCCAATCTAATTTGGAGCTTAATAATAAAAGTGTTGAGTCAGCATTTCTGCTCAATACAAATTATAATTTCTAAAGGAAGAAATCTATTAAGTGATAATTCCAGAGTATTTCTTCATATCTATTTATTTATAATTGATTATTATATCAATATAAATAGGCTTTGACGCGACAGCAAATGGTTACAAAAATAAAGAAAAATTTCAAATATCAGAGACATTATATTTGCTACTTGACATGTTAATCATTCTTCAGAATGAGCAATCGAAAATCGATTATTAACTAATGATCGATTAGCATATCGATCTAGCTAAACATGAGTGTTTGTGTCTCTGTTAATCGAATACAATTTTTGTAATTGTCAGAATTAGAAATCCTTGATATAGACAGGAATTTTTCGCTTACGGATTTAAAACCTACACTGTTTTTAATTTTAAGGCAATATTACAAAAGCTGAATTTGACGTCTCTGTTATCTTTGAAGTTAATTACACCAGTTAAATTTCTAAATAATCGTGCAGTATTTTAAATAGACAATTAAACTTTTGGCTTTTAATGCTAATTTACAATAATGCATAAAAAGAAAAGAAAAAAGAAAGAAGAAAAAAGTAATTTAAAATAGCAAAAATTGTAATGATGAAAGAAACAGACAAAAGTAATTGTAATAATCCAATTGAATTGCAACTATGAAATTTTAGACATAACAAAACGATAAAATCACGCCAAGCACCACAGCTTTTTTTACTTTGGAAAAACCACAGGACCATCACTAATATGGTGTAGCTGAGGTCCTACGCTCTCCAAGGAGCTGTCACTCATTGGTCCCGTAAATTGGTTTGGTCCTCGGAGCGCTCATCACGTTGCATGTGTTGGGCAAAAATAGTTTGGCAGACCCTAATCCTCTCCATGTATACGATTTGTTTGAATTCAAAGTTTTCCTTTTCCTAGACAGATCTCCCTAACAAGATTAAATAACCCATTCTACCCTCCTATTTACGAATAAATGAAGGGAGAGTAGTTGGATAAATACCTTTCCCAAGGGTATTAGCGCAAAGTGAACAGCAAGTAACCTAGTTCAGGAGTTGAACTAGAATAGCCAAGTTCACGTGACGATAACCATTACACTACGAGCGCCTCCCCATGAGTCACTTAGGTCCTTCTACTTTTAAGGCGGGTGTCTTAATGGCTTAAAGGCTGGACAGCAGCCTCTAAGTAAGCAAGTTTGAACTCTAGTCATGCTATTAAGTTCGCTTTCGGACAAATATCATAGGGAAAGGCATGAATCCTCTCATC
The DNA here is from genome assembly GCA_963585895.1 of Sepioteuthis lessoniana. NCBI lineage: Eukaryota > Metazoa > Mollusca > Cephalopoda > Myopsida > Loliginidae > Sepioteuthis > Sepioteuthis lessoniana. Next base: position 70,151,320 of record OY757911.1, on the reverse strand, counting down.
TTTTCAGCTATAGATTAAATAGTAATACTGCTCTTCTTCACCAAGGATGGCTTCGGCTTTAAATAACCCGTGATGGTTGATATACCATTAAATAAAAAAGATTAAATCAAACCAATCTACTTTTAAATGTTTCACGAATAATACCTAAAACACTTCTATGTGATAATCAGGTCTCCATTAGTTGATTCTGTCAAGTGATTTCTCAGCAATAAAATCAATTATTCAAAAGAGAAATAAATCCCTTATCGCATCCAGCAAGTACATTATAACTATACATAGTTACTTTCACGTTAATATTTACTATCTTGAAACCATATCAATGTTCCTATTAAAGGTACATTTGAACTAGAAGGCTAAGCAGTCTATTTGATTGAGTTGTGAAAATTCAATGTTGTGTTTGACGTAGGACTTCGTTTCTAATCAGTAAAATTTCTCAGCATAAATGGCAATTATTTACGCATTGCTCAGCGCTTAATCACTCCGACCACTGCAGCTCCTATAGAAGAATTGTGTGGACTTTAAGGGAGACGGTGCTGAAAAATAATCCAAGCACCTTTCTGTTTTAAGTGTCATCTCAGAAAAAATAAACTTATTTATATTCATCAAGTTTTAGTTCTGGAACCAAGCCACATGTATGAGCCAATGAGTAAACATCAAACTTACAACTCAAGAGTATTCATGTCCGGTACGAGCTAGGTATTCCTGCCGAGTCAGCTGGGGCTGTAGAATACACTGACTGCTTCTCTGCAGAGGTGTCAGACTTCCCCAACGAGGATCCTGAATGTGACACTCAAGAATCTGATGATGAGGCTCCAGTAATTCTGGGGCTTTAGAAAATGCGGAGTAACCCTTCGTTGCCATCGCTCCCAGATCCATTTTGGTCCAGAATAGTAGCACCTGATAGCGTCCTATCTATCAATCAAATAGAACAATTGGGTACTTAAGCTAAGTTGAATTGTTTGAAATAGAGCAGATTTTACATTCAACTGAGTGTAAATAAAACCCGTACTATTTAAAATAGACCTGAACTGTTTAAAATAGAACTGGTTTTGACTTTTAATATGTACTTATGTCAAACTGAAATTTTTGAAATAGAACTGTTTTGATATCTAACCGAGTGTAAACAAAAAAAAATGTACAAATGCTAAACTGAATTGTTTGAAATAGGACTGTTTATATGAATAAAATGAATTTGGTATTAAATAACCTACAATAGTTGATATGCCATAAAACCAAACCAAACCAAACCAAACCAAACCAAGTTCGGTAATCATAAGTCCATGACATGACGATGAAAACACTGGTATATCAAAACTACATAGTATTCAACTTTAATAATATTCAGAATTTTCACACAGGTGACCATTGATTAATTGAATTGATGTTGTTCTACATGTATCGAAACTGAAGCTCTATTTACCAAGACGACAATAAAAAACGAATGAAGAGTTAATTTTTAAAGAATAACCCCCTTAGTATCCAAAACAAGTGCATTGTAAATTATTTAACGAGATTTTTATTGGTTGAAAAATTAATTTTTAAGTGTTTGGTTTAGCTTGATTTCTTTGTTTGCTGAGGGCTTTAATCCAAAAGTGAACGTAACAGCGTGTCTTGGTTTCGAACTCGCTTCCTACTATGTCACTGTCCAGCACGTTAGCCATTACACCAGTGAACTCAATCTTCTTCTTTTTTATATATATATATAGTGGAGCTTAGCTGTCGTGTTGCTTTTTTTATGTCATCCAGATCCCCGAATCTTATCCTTGATATTTTGTGAAATGTTGCCTCCAGAGTTTGTTCAATATAGCATTCTTGTGTAATTCTTGTCTTGTTTTTGCTCTATACACTTTATCAGGGTCTACATGCTGCATCCATATAGCAGAATTGATATGACCGCTGTATCGTAACTCACTGGGAATTTCATTTCCCATTCAGTGAGGAACAGCGTTTATGGAAGATGAAGAAAAAGATAAGCTCGAAGTACGAATTATATTAAGCCTCTCCCTTTTGCATCGGAGAAGTCTCTTAATTAAAACTAACAAATAGCTTCTGCATGGGCGGCATTTTGCTTTTACCACGTCATTATTTTTAATCTTTAAAAGACATATCCTATACGCTGTCAAATATAACAAAAACCTCAGCACAAGGTCAGAAATATGAAGTACCGAGTGAGTATCGGACTAACAATAGTATGCTAACCAGTTTCATAGACCATTAATTACAATACACCAAGCACCCCAAACAAAAACAATGAAGATACACTAATAAAATTATTTCTTTTTATACAGACAGACAATAATGAAAACAGCAGCATAATGAAAAGTTTGCAGCAAAATTGTCGTATAGAATAGAATAAGAAAAAAAAAATGACGCCATTTTTCCTTGCTTTTCGTCTTCAGAACTTGTGATCGTCCCGGCCAGTATCGTATGGAGTTATACAGCAGTTCATTCTTCTTGTGTCAAATTACATCACCGATATGAACCAAGCGATTTATTTTCGCTGTCTCTTCCTTGGATCTGCCGGAATTGATTTTTACTGAAATGTCGCCTTAATATATCAGACCGCAGAACATCCGTTTCCTGGATTCTGTTTCCAGATTATCTAACATTGGAATGAGAAAAGTCATCTATCAATATATATCTATCCATCGCCAGATTCATGAAAGGCTACAATGGAATCGATACCCCCAAGTGAGCGCCGTCAATATTAATTGCCAATTTAAACAGAAGATTTTACAAGTGCTTAACAAGTACGCTTCCAGTGGAGACGGATTCTTTGTTTGAGGTTTATGTTTTCCTAAACGAATGGCTGAAGTGTGTTTTTACTCAGCCTGAAAGAATCGTGTCTAAGGACCGTCAGTAATATCAGTAATTGATATAATTGGCTGAAAATCATCCCTATAGGAAGGAATTTTATATTATTTTTGAAGAAGGCTTAAATGAGCTTCGATGTGAGATTATGGGTTTCAATTATGTATTTATTGAAATATACCTTATTTGAAAATCATCACCAACAGGAGATCCTGAATTACGTTTAATTTTGATAACAGGATGCAGTTTACAAAAGATTTCATACATTTTCTGGTTAGACTTAAGGTAATAAACATAACTGAGAGGTTTACGTTTATGAACCTTTGGTAATAATTCCTTGTACAACAAATGTATTCACACCAGTATGATAAAAAAATTATTGATTTACTAGTGATGGAAAAATTAATTGGAAAAACAAATGAAAAAAAAAAGGACATAAAAACATTCAGCTAATTTATATGCTTATATTAAAGGTAAAGATTTGGTTTCGTTAACCTGAGAAACACAAGATATGTGTATGATTTAATATTGAAATTACATCGTAACTCGAAATCTTTACTGAAAACAAAAGAGACACTTGAGAATTAAAATGCTGAAAAGATACTCCTCAGTCCTGTAAGTTACTCGACAAAGTTTGGTGGTTATGCAATAATAAATAAGCGGGTAGAAAATACATTTTGTGTGATACAGAAAAATTCGTATTACGAAAATAGCAGCATAGGTTTTACTTGAATGATTCGTGGGTTATTCAATAAATAAGGTGGGCTTACCGACTCATTGTCTAGTTGGTAGAGTGTTCGCCAAATGATCCGTGATACTGGGGTTCAATCCCAGGTCGGATCATACCATAGACTTTAAAAATGGTACTTGATACCTACTTGCTTAACACTCAGCATTACAAGGTACGTATCAAGGCTAAAGTGGAACAATCCAGGGAAAGGAGTTGCGCCCTCCCCTACACCTCGGTGTTGCAACTATTGAAAAGGGAGCCTTCTGGTCGCTCTCGACTACGGTCGCTAACTTTACTTTTTTACTTATCTTAGCAATAGAAAGCATTGTTTACATTTTCCCTTTTTTCAATGAAATCAGTTGTGATGGGTATTCTCATGTCCCACTACACTGTCAGTAATATTTTTTTTACTGACAGTTTTGCCCGGAACTTTTCTTTACCAGAGAGTCAGAGTGTTTCCACTGTCTTTTCGACTCAGGCTCTTTGTGGGAAACTCATGTTCAGTTCATTGGTAAACATTTTTTTTTTATTAAACAGGCTTTTCCGTAAGCAACACACATTCTTCTGTAAACTTTATATGGTCTGCATTTCTCAGTTACCATGTAGAACAATCCTCATTTTGAATAGCATCAAAACATATATCTTTACGAGATTAAGAGATTTTTCCCTATAAACTAGTTCTAAACAATGCAGAATTTATATTTATCGAAAATAATTCTAAAAAAATGCATTTTTTAAAAAATCAATTCCCCCAATTTATTGAATAACACTCGTACATATATCATCATCATCATCATCATATCGTGCTGGCAGCACGGATATCCCTGACCCTCTCTCGCCACTCATCCCTATCGTTCATCGCCCTAGGTAGGTCTTCAGGACAACAACCTGTATCCTCACATAGCTGCTGAATGTACGTTCGAGCTGGTCGTCCTGCTTTTGCGCGGCCATGTGTGGGGATCCATAAGAGTACATCTCTTATGAGTTCATCTCTGCTTCTCCAGCAATGTCCTGTGGTCTGGTTCGTCTAACTTGAATAGTTTTCGTGATAGGGGGCAGGTGGCCGTACAGTTGGTGTCTTGTGGGGTGTTGCTGCCAGGACTTGTTCAGGATTGCACGCAGCATTCTTGTGTAATTGCCATCTAGTTTCTTCTCCAGCCGTTTTGTTAGCGTCCATGTAGTGCATCCATATAGCAGTATCGATGTGACCGCTGCCTGGAAGAAATTGCGTTTCATTTTATCGGTTAGGTCTGATTTCCATATAGTCGATAGCCTATTGATAGCTGTCCATGCTTTCGTTAACCTCGTTTCGATGTCCTTTTCGGTTGATTCGACGCTGCTTCCTAGGTACGTGAATTTGTCTACTAGTTTAAGAGGGGTTCCTTCTAGAGTGGAGATGTCACCCGTTTGGTTATAGCATATATATTCCGTTAACAATGTATCGATTAATTATGCAAAGATGGAATACTAATCCAGAGAAAGAAAGAAATAAAGAAAGAAAGAAAGAAAGAAATAGCATGAAAACAAAAAAGAAAGAACACGAAGAAGAAAATAAAGACCGAATAAGTTGGAAATAAAAAGAAGTTTAAAAGTTAAAAAGAAAAACGGAGTAGCATAGAAACAGGAGAATACTGAAGTATCGCAAATTACGAGGGGTCGGCTGAAAAATTCATAGGCTGACCAAGATATTCTCATAAAATGTATTGTCCAGTTGGCTGGGGCTGTAGAATATCTCGACTCCTTCTCTGCGGAGGTGCAACCCCCCTCACTCATGAGCGTTCTGGATATGACACTAAATTATCTGATGGTGAAGTTCCAGTAATGTTTGAGCTTTGAGAAACGCCGAGTATTCCTTTATTGCCATCACTCCAAGATCCACTTTGGCGCGGAGTGGAAACACCTGGTAAGGGTCCTATCTATGGGTTAAATAGTTCTAAACCGGAATTTTATTGTGTTTACTATTTATTGCATTTAAACTGTGTACTTATGCTAAACTGATTTGCTCGAAATAGAACTACTTTAACATCTAAACTGTGTACTTATGCTAAACTGAATTATTTGAAATAGAACTGTTTTGACATTTAACTATGTGTATTGCCCAATCGTCTGGGACTGTAGAATACACCAACGGCACCTCTGCAGAGGGGTAACCCCCAAGAATGTCCTGGATATGACACTAAACAATCTGACGAAGTTCTAGTGATGCTAAACTGAATTGTTTGAATTAGAACTGTTTGACTAAACTGAATACATTGAAATAGAAATGTTTTTGACTAATAAACTGTATACTTACATTTAAACTGTGTACTTATGCTAAACTGAATTGTCTAAAATGGAACTGTTTTTGACATTTAAACTGTACTTACGCTAAATTGAATTGTTTAATATAGAACTGTTTTGACATTTAGCTGCGTGTAAACAAAATCTATACTTATACAAAACTGAATTAACTGAATTAGAACTGTTTGACTAAACTTAATATCTTGAAATAGAAATGTTTTTGACAATTAAACTGTGTACTCACGCTAAACTGAATTGTTTGAAATAAAATTGATTATTTGTTTTAAAATGGATTTGGCATTAAATAACCTACAAAGGTTGATATATCATTAAGCCCAAACAACCAATCAAAAATCATAGAATGTAAACAGATGAGATTTATTTTTCAAAATAGTTCCCCCTCCTTGCTGTCAACTCAATTTTTAACATTTAGACCCCAAATATTTTGTAAGAATTTTTGCCATATCTCACTTCCAAACAATACAAAGTTAACGTTTCGGGAAAATAATTCTAAAAAAGAATTAATTTTCTGTTCTTTTTTCGAATTTCCTTATTTATTGAATAATTCTCTTAGATTGTTGTGACGACTGTTTCACAACATTATAAATCTTCCTCTGATCATGAACATACACAGCCACTATATCACTACCCAGCAAAAATAGAATAAAAGAAATTCGAATGAATCCTTTTTATCGATTGATTGTCCAGTCAGTTGGGGCTGTAGAACACACCGACTGCATCTCTGCAGAAGAGTAAGACCAACCCACGAACGAGTGTCCTGGATATGACACTAAACAAGCTTCAGTAATGGTGGAGCTTTGAGGAAAGCGGGGTACTCCTTCATTGCCATTGTTCCTAGGTCGACTCTGGTGCGGAGTGTTAGCACCAGATAGGGTCCTATCTATGGATTAAATAGAAGTCTTTGACATTTAAACTGAGTGCAAAAAAATGACATGCCAAACTGAATTGCTTGAAATAGAACTGCTTTTATTTTTAAGTGTGTGTAAACAAATGACAGATGTTTGATTGAATCGTTAGTGATACAGAGCAATATTTGGAATCCTTTAACTTTATAATATATATATATATATATATATATATATATATATATATATATATATATATATATATATATATGATAGAATCATGTGGGAAGTTGGATAAATCAAACACTTAACTCAAATATAGGTTCGTGATATTTAGTTCGGCTTTATTTCATCTTAAGGAACTTCTTCAGACAGTTTTTTTATTTAAAAGCATGTGAGGAGAAATGATAATATGGTGAAGGGGGTATAGTTGTAACAGGATTTAAAGTCAAATGTATCAGGTTTCATTTGATAGATTTCAAGGAGTCGAAAGGGTTTTTGACATGACTTGTTTCAAAGAAATGAAGTTCTGTCTGAAGATGAAATAAAGCCGGACGAAATATCACACTTCTAAATTTGAGTTAAATGTTTGATTCCTCCAACTTGAGTTAAATGTTTGATTCCTCCAACTTTCCACATATTTCTATCATACTGTTAGATTCACTAAAAATCTATATTTTCAACACACACACACACACACACACACACACACACACACACACACACACACACACACACACACACACGCTCACACACACAGATATATATATATATATATAGGATGTCGTGTGTATGAAACTTTAAAAACAATGATTTTAATCAAAAATTTAGCAATGAATCAAATTTCGGCATGAAATCATCCATAAGGGGTTGATACACCGTTAAATAAACCAAAAATTCATACCCAACCAAACCTAATTATACAGACATATCTATCTATCTATCTATCTATCTATCTATATATATATATATATATATATATATATATATGTGTGTGTGTGTGTGTGTATCTATCTATCTATCTATCTACATCCTTTCTCTCAACGCACACACACACACACACACAGGCCAAAACTATCAGGAAATAATGAAAAGTTTATTAGTCTCGAGAACTAATGATATTGTGACATTCTTATTTGTAACAAGGGACTTTTAAACTATTTTTCAATTGTGTGTGTGTGAGTGAAATATACATTTTTACTTCAAATGACTCTAATTCTTGAAAACCAGAAAATATATAAAAAGGGGAGTCCGGTGGTGTAAATGGCAAACGTGCACTTTCTGACCCGGGAAAGATAGGAATTTCCATATTTCTTCACCCAAATATGGGTTAAATAGTGCTACTGCTGTTCTTCTCCAAGAATGGTTTTGGGATCAAATAACCCATTAATGTTCATATGTCATTTACCAAAGAAACCAGGCCAAACCATATTAAACTAAACGAAACACGAATAAAACCTCGATCTCATTAATGTACGAATAAGAACATTGTGCCAATGGAGGTTGGCCCAAACACAAGTTCGAAAAAATCCATTTTTAAACCACGACACTAGATAGTTCTCATCAATTTGATGAATTAAAGTAATTAACTAAATGGAGTTGTTGCGTGTTGTGTTTGAATTTGCATTGAACAAGGATTAAATGTCTTTGTCTATACTTTTTTCTGCTAATTCAGAAGAAGATCGGAAGGTTGAAGCGTGTGTATCATCATTCCACTGTGTTTAGGTATGGGTGAGAGATAAAACTAGACAGGAAGTCTGTCAACTGACAAGACAAAAAGATGAGCGAGAGAAAAAAAAAGAAGAAAAGGTCCATGATTTGGAAGAGGCAAACGAAGAGAATTACAGTAAACTAGTTTCAAAGAGGATAATGTACATCTATATTTTTGATTGGAATTAATGAATCCAGTCCAAGGGTTCCGTCATCACTAAGTAGTACCTGACCACTTGTCTAAAAAGGGTAGGATTTATTGCCTGTCACTAGAAGCGAGAAAAAGGCTAGGACAAATCTTGTTACCACCAACAATTTTCTGGGAGAGTTCCTACGTTAAAAGCATCTTGTGTCACATTCTGTAATTGCGTTGAAGATAGGTAAGTTTTACTAATCTGAGAATTGTGTAACATTTTTAGAAGAATAATGGACGTAGGTTGCATCCAATAATACTTGAATAGCATCTACTATGTTTAGGAGACTTGCTGTTTTCTTGGCCCGTGTGAAGACCAACTTTTATTGTGAAAAGCGCTGTGTAAAATAATAAGAATTAATATGCATTTTCAAAATTGTGTTGAATATTGTACTAAATCGATTTAAAGAAGTAATACAGGACGTAAAACTTTTCACTTCTCAATTGATTCTAATATTCAAGCCTTTCATTTTGTCTGTTTTGTAATTGATCTTTTTCGTTTTGTATTGAAAGTATACGCTTTATAATTTACTTAACGCAAAACAGATTTTAAAGAGAGCGTAACTTCTGTTCTTTTGCCTTAACTTCTTGGCAAAGTTTCTATTATTGTAGTACTTTACAACTAAAAAAAAAAAAAAAGGAAGAAATTGAGACTTTAATCAGGTTCGCAACGAATGATAAAGCACAATTCTTGCAAATTATTAAAATAAAAACATAATAAAAGAAAATAATGAATAGATAATTTTGTTGTAATGATTTTTTTGTAAACATATAAAACAAGGATATGCGATTTCACATTTTTATTTCAGCCAAGTCGGCTGGAGTGGTAGATATTAGGGACTGCATTTCTGTGGAGGGGTAAGGCCCCATCAACGAATGTCCAGTATATAACACTAAACAATATGATGGTGAAGCTCCAGTTCTGGAATTTTGGGGAATGTGGAGTACCCCTTCATAGCCATTACTCCCGTGTTCACTCTGACCCAGAGTGGTAGTACATAATAGGGCCCATCAATTGGTCAGATAGAACTGTTTATTCTTTTACTATACTTGAAACCATTTAACTGTGTGCAAACAATAAAAAGTAATACTTGAATCCATTTAACTGTGTGCAAACATATGAATAATTCTGAAAAGAATAATAGGTGCTGGATAGCAATACTTCAGGCCATTTAACTGTGTGCAAACAATCAAAAGTACTATTGCAATATATGAAACGATTTAACTGTAAACAACAACACTTGAAAGAATTAACTGTGTGCAAAAATAAATAGAAATCCTTGAAACCATTTAACTGAGTGAAAACAATGAGCTCTGGCTTGTATAAAAGTTTTACCTACAAACTATTTGATTGCAAATCATATATATATATATATATATATATATAAACATGATTTAGCATTAAATAACCCACAAAGTTTCTTATGCTATAAATTACAACCAACTAACCAGCCAATCACTCAACATTTTTATTTAGATTTATTATTACTGAGACCTTATCTAAAAACTGCCTTTGAAAAGTGTTAAGCTTGTTCTTTTGGATATAAACCTATTTTTAAATTTGCACGACGTTCAGATTTGGGTACTGTAACGGTTATCAACAGAGAAAATAAAATTTGGTGAATCAAGTTTAGACTGCTTCTGCACGCGAGACTATTTCCTTTTCCTTCATTCTAATTAAGTCCAGTCGGATGGAGCCATAGAATACACTAACCGCGTCTCTGCGTAAGACCTCCCAATAACGAATGTCCTAGATATGACACTAAAAAGTCTGATTATAAGGGTCCTGTAATGATGGAACTTTGGGGAATGCACTCTTCATTGCCATCAGTCCCAGGCACAATCTAGTTCGATATAATAGCACCTGATAGGGTCCTATCTATGGGACGAATAGAACATTGATATTTAAACTGAGTGCAAACAAATGACTTACGCTAAATTGAATTGTTTGAAATAGAGCTGTTCATCATTTAACTGAGTATAAACAAATAACTGATGTTTAATTGAATTGTTAGCGGTACATAACAATATCGGGGACCATTTTACTTTGTTGATTCATGCTAAATTGAATTGTTAGAAATAGAACTTTGATCATTTAACTGTGAGTATCTACAAAATGTGTTTACAAATCATATATATAATATATACGTAAAAATAGGATTTGGCATTAAATAACCAAGAATGGCTGATATGCCATAGAACAAACCAAGCCAAATCAAACCATTCTAATTGAAGGAATGATCCTTTATCTTCAAAAGTCTCATTACATTTTTTTCTAGTTTGAGACACGGTTGGAGACAGTTTCATTTTTCTATTTACTTCATCGATTCTGAGTAAGATTGTTGAAAACCCCAAACCTTTTCTTCATGTAACAAGTTGATTAAATTTTTGAATCTATAAATTTAATATTCAGAACCATAAGACATTGCGAAAGACACTTTTTGACTCTCACAACCAAGCAATTCGAAGCAATTTGACTGTCTGTTTAAATACATTAGAACCGTACGAAATAGTTATAGTTGTATAAACTGGACATAGCGAGCCAAGTTCAAACTCTGAACGAATCAGTTGGATTTTCTCTTTGCATTAATTATCCTCTTTCTTCAACTTTAGGTAACATAGTTGGGCTGATTGGGCTCTTTAGCCTTGGTATAGTAACTGATCTTGGAGAAAGAAAATTGTTGTATCCTGTTCGTGACAGAGGGAAAAGTGGGGGGATTTGGTATAGCAAATCAACCATTGTTGGTTATTCAATGCCAAATCCATTTTTATACATATAAACTGTTCTATTTCAAACAATTCAGTTTAGCATAAGTACAGTTTTTTGTTAACCATTCAATTAAACATCAGTCATTTGTTTAAACACAAATGTCAAAACAGTTAATTTCAAACAATTCCTTCTTGTGTAAGTACATGGTTTAGATCTATTTGACCCATAGATAGGACCCTATTAGGTGCTACCGCTGCGGGCCAGAGTGGACCTGGGATAGCAATGAAAGGGTACTCTACATTCCCCAAAGCTCCAGCCTTACCGTAGCCTCACCATCAGATTGTTTAGTCTAATATCCAGGACACTCGTTGGGGAAGTCTTACACCTCTGCAGAGAAGCAGTCGGTGCATTTTAAAGCCCCAGCTGATTAGGCAAACTCTGATATACATTACTTATAGATATAGGAGAGAAGGTCAAAAAGTCTCGAGAGTAAAGCTTATATAATAAAGTAATGGCAACCAGATATTTGTTCTGTTGTCGAGATGTCTGCAATTTGTCTAGGCTAAATCCCGGGGAGCGACACCAGGCAGCAGTGCCGATCTATAGGTAGTCATTTTATTTTTGATTGGTACTATGCTCGTGTATAGATAATATTAACAAATACTGTTCACGATGATAAGCATATAGGTGATCATTATACTTATCCGAAATATTCCTTGCATCCTCCCTGTCAGACTTTAATGAGTAGTTAAAAGTGATGGTTAAGTGTCTTTCCAGATGAAGTTGTAGAAAGGATTGATTTATCAGATATTCTATTAGAAAGTTCAACATTGAATGAAGATAAGACTGACGTTAAAAAGCTTCCGGTTATGTGCAAACATTTTAGTATCATTCAAAATTCTGAAGATGGCTGCAAAATAATTTGAATGACTGTAGCCGATTTTCCAGTGTCACTGAAATAAATTTTCATTTGTTGATTTTTAAATACTCTGTATTTGAGCTGTTATTTGTTCAACCAAATAAGGAGTGCCAATCAAACGTTTGAGGAATTTAAACATTAAAAAAATACTTAGCATATTGTAGCTTGCTTTCGTTTCTTTGCTTAATGAGGCATAAGTTATTCAATGCCAAAGTCAACATTGTAAAAGAACAGTAATGATACTAATTAACTCATAACAGGAGGGATGAGATGGTTCATGCCTTTCCAAAAGGCATTAGTCCGAAATTGAACGTAATAGCGAGACAAGAGTTTTAACTCGCTTATTACGGTGTTACAGGTCAGCACTTTAGCAATGAAGCCTCAGGCAGACCCCTATGTATCATGAGTTGCAGATTAGAGTTTTATTATATATATAAAATATTATATATGTGTGTGTGTATTTGTGCGTGTGTATCTGTTTGTATAGATATATTTATGCGTATGTGAGTATGTTTGCATGCGGGTGTATGTATTTGCGTGTGTGGTTTATTTTTTAATGCAGAGTAGAGGTTGGTTTGTTGGTTTGGTTTTATGGCATATCAACCCTTGTAGGTTATTTCATGCCAAAGTTTGCTTGTATATATATATAGTTCAGAGTGGACCTGGGAGTAATGGCAATCAAGAGGTACTCCAGATTCCCTAAATGTCTAGAACTAGAGTCTCACTATCAGATTGTTTAGTGTTATATCCAGGACTCTCGTTGGTGGGATCTTAGCTCCCTGTAGAGATGTAGTCGGTAATTTTTACAGCTCCAGCCGACTGGGTAATGCAGCATAGGTTGGATCTAGAAAAATAATCAAAATTCCCTTATTCCATCATATAAACAACGTTCGGCGCAGACATGGTCACCTTCGCATATTTAACAAAGTAGTTGCCGGGTAGAAGCTCACCAAATACCAGGAACTGAAGGAAAAGCGTAGAAGTGTCAGTTGAATAACAGGGTAGGTTTGGATTACGAAGGCGAGCATTGTTGGTGCTGCGATAGTGGCTGGAGTGTGAAAAACGCTAACTTATCTATCTGGGAGAGGGGTCTGATATTGAAAGATCCGATAACCCTGATAATCCCCAAAACATCACTGGGGATGTATCTTATATATTTTAACGCTCTGTTGAGATTCATTTAAAAAAAATTGAGGAGTGAATGGCGTAATGGTTATCGTCGTTTAAAATGGTCTCGGCGAGGCATGTTCAAATCCTGGTTGAGGCTATTAGCATTGGACTTCTAGCAAATGCCCTTTTAAAAGGGAAGTATCTAACTCTTCTATTATTAGCGACGAGTAAAATAGTCGGGCAAGCTGGATTCTTTAGCTTGGGCAGGGCAACCGTTCAAACCTTAAACCCAAAACCAGGAATTAGAATCTCTGAAGGAGTCCAATATTGCGTTCAACCTCATTCTGGCAACTTCTGCCGCGACATTCAAGCAAAGTTGAATAGCACTCTGTTCTTCGCTTGGACAATGTTGGTGTCGTAAATATTACAGACTGGTAGCCAAGATTCCGTCACAGATCCATGGTCACGTTAGGCTTATTGACGTCATAAAAATGTATGCGTGTTTGTAGGGTAGAAGGGAATCAGGTCTAATGACAAAACCGTGGGGAAAGCAACCCTTCTAGAAGTTAACGCCCAAATCAAAACTGTAGAAGCAAATTCCTGCACGAAACCGTTGCGGACTTGAAGGGTTCCTTTGATAGTAAAAGTCTAAGAGAAAGTTTTCTAAAATAAAACCAGCTATTTTCATAGTCACCAGTTATCTTTCTAATCTTGTCTCTTGACCGTAGCTATATAGACCCACAGAATGGCATGTCTCGTACAAACGTATATCACTCTAATCCGATGGCGTAAAAAAACATCTTACTACCTTATTTTATCATTAAGGTTTTTCGGACTATTGTCTTCATTTTTATTGTTATTTCCACAACGTTTCGGCCGATGTGTCCTCCGGCCTTCTTCAGGTGTTTGTCGAACTCGGGAAACTTCACGGAACTTCGAACTACGTCCTTTATTGAAACAACTGGGGTCACCTGTTCTGATTCCGTTAGCCATAACCGGGTACAAGTGTTAAGTATTCCTGTATATTACTCACCTGTAGTGAGGATTGAACCTGCAACCTTCAGATGATTGTTTTCTTAGAAGCTCAGGGAACCAACGCCTATAACCGTTACGCCATGTGTCCTGCTGGACAATTCAGTGTGAATTTTTGGGTATGAAGAAGGCCGGAGGACATATCGACCGAAACGTTGTGGAAATAACAATAAAGATGAAGACAATAGTCCGAAAAACCTTAATGATTAAAATCAACAAGCTTCGTCTCAGAAATTTAGATAACTACCTTATTTTACGAATATAGTATGTTTACACAAATTGAATTTGTTATTTATCAAAATGTGTGACTTGTAATTTTGATGGTAAAGACGGCTAATGGCCATGTCGAGAAACCAGTTTCCTCAAAAACTGTTAGAAGGGAGCTGCACAAATCCGGATTTCATGTGATCAGAAGACCACACCTTTCACAGACCAGTATTGCAAAGCGTTTAGAGTGGAGTAGAAACCTACAGAGCTGGTCCCTAGAACAGTGGAAGAATGTTATTTTCTAGAACGAGTCATCTTTTAACTTTTTTTCCGACATCTGCTCGAGTGTACGTGTGGAGACAGCCTAAAGAAACCTTTGATCCAGACTGTCTTCTTCCAACTGTTAAACATGGAGGAGACTCAGTGATGATCTGGGGTGGTGGTGGGGGTTGTGGTGGATATATCTTGGAAATCTGCCGACCCAATGGTTTCCATTCATGGCAGGATCAAAAGTCAAGACTATTTAAAAAAATTATCAGATCAAATTCATCCGATAGTCACGGAAATATTTACGGAGGAAAACACAATATTTCATGATGATAGTGCACCAATGCATACGGGTAAAATTGTGTCTGAGAGGCAGGAAGAACATTCTAGTTAACCAGTGCATCTTATCTAGCTAGCACAGTTCCCAGATCCCAATATTATTGAAAATTTATAGTGCATTTTAGAAAAAACAAGTAAGGAGTCGATATCCTCCTCCATCATCACTGAAAGAACTTGAGAGTGTTTTGGCCGAAGAATGGACAAAACTTCCTCTGGAAACTATTCAAACCTTGTGTGAGTCACTACCTCGAAGAATTCAATCAGTAATTACTGCCAAAGGTGGTCCTGCACAATTTCAAAATAAATTTGATATTTCCTGGTGATTATTTTATCCATCTCTGTATATATCATGAGCAGAATGAGACACAGTCTATTTTTAAGCCAAGTTTAACGTGTCTAAATTCAGACTTTTCCTTCTCCTTGATTGGTTGTCATATGAAGTTTAAAGGGCCCCGTAGGCACTATTATTTACCCATAGCTGGAGGGAGAATACCTGGCTTCATACCTTTCCCAAGGATATTTGTGCTATTTGAAATGCAAACTGCCTCGTCCAGGAATTGAACTCCAGTTAGTCACTGTGTTCATTTCCTTCGACGATATCATTTACACCAAGAGCGCCTCCACATGTATTCATCTATGTAGGTATGAGATCAAATGGATGATCTTTTAAATGCTTTCAGTGCATTTAATTTAAAACACGATGGTAGGCTAAAAATGTCATTGGCTAAAACGTTTATATGATGACATCATATCTGTTGTTGCTAACCTTTTTTGACCAATGGCATCCAAGCTCTGCAACATCTACTGAAGAAGAATGGGAAACACAAGGTGGATGATGTTGAAGAATGAACCTAATTTGGTCACATTCCCTGAGAGTATCTTGGTCAGCCTATGAACTTTTCAGCAGACCCTCGTGCATTAGGTAATAAACTATAAAGATGATATCGAAAATGTCTAATTTCCGAGGAAAAGGTTTAAATCTCCGGCTGTCGGTGCCCATAGGAATCATTTATGATGTAATAATAATAATAATAATAATAATAATAATAATAATAATCGACTAGATGTGTACGGTTGGATATTAAAAATGATGTAATTGGTCAGCTATGAAGATTTAAATCTCCTGATCATTCAGTTAGGGTGACTAATTGTGTCATTGAAGTCATTGCTGGCACGATCGACTTTTGTTCTGGCTTTCCAACAGTCTCAATTGATCTTAGGGAAGTAATTATCAATAAGTCCTGTTCTTTTTGAACACATTGGATGTCAGCGTTCGGGTCTCGATGTAAGACATACTTTATGAACAATAGAACGAACTTTTGTTGAAAATCTTGATTAGAATTAAAGAAATGATTAGTATAAGAAAGAATATGAAGGGTAAAAAATAAAACAAAAGAATAAAAGTAAGAAAAAGAGAGAAAGAAAGAGAAAGATACAGAAGGAAAAAAATCTTTATGAAAGATTAAAAGAATAGAAACGAAATTAGCAAGAAGAAAACAATAGAAAAAAATGAGCCCTGAAAAGGAGAAAGAAAGGAAGAAAGAAAGAAAAACAAAGAAAGAGAGAGAAAAAAGAAAGCGAGAAAAAGCTAAGTAAGGAGAAGTAATAAGTAAGAAGGTGGAAATAAAAGTATAAAAAGAAAGGAAGTAAAGAAGGAATCGATTTGAGAATAGAAATGAAGAAAGAGAATAAAAGAGCCTGAGAATAAAAAGAAATAAAGAAAGAAATAGAAAAATAATGATAGAAAGAGAATGAAAAAAGAGTGAAAGAGAGAAAGGAAAAACAACAGAAAGTGAGAAAGAAAGAATTAAGTAGAATAAAAAAGGAATGAAAGGGCGTATGAAGTAGAATAAAAAAGGAATGAAAGGGCGTATGAAGAAAACAAGCAAAATGAAGAAAGAGAAAAATGAAAGAAAGGAGAAAAATGAAAAGAAAGGAGAAAAATGAAAAGAAAGGAGAAAAAAGAAAAGAAAGGAGAAAAATGAAAGAAAGGAGAAAACAAGCAAAATGAAGAAAGAGAAAAATGAAAGAAAGGAGAAAAAGAAAGAAAAACGCAATAAAGAAAAGTAAGAAGAGAAAAAATATGGGAAAAGAAGTGAAAAAGAAAAGTAGATAGCAACAAAAAATAGCTAAGATAAAAAATAAAAAATGTTGAAAAAAAAATGAATAAACAAATAATTAAAGAAAAACAGAATAAATTTATAGGAAAAGAAAGAAAGAAAGAGGTAAAGAAATATTTGAAGAAAATAACAAAAAAAAATTGAGCTAAGAAGACAAGCAGACAAGAAAGAAAGGTAGATGAGATAAAGTGCAAAAGAAAGAAAAATAGATTTTTCAAAAATGAAATATAAAAACGAATAACGAATAGAAAGAGAAAAAGAAAGTAGCTCGAAAAGAAAATATAAAGGAATACAACAATTGTAAAAAGAAGAAAGAATTTTGAAAAAATGAACTCAACGAACCGAAAACTCCTGAAAGAAAGAAAGGAAGATGAAAAAGTAATTAATTAATATGTGCAGGAAACCTGAATAGAATGTAATTTTTTTTCTCTTGGTAGCTTAAATTTATCGGCATATTCTGAAGAAATATCGAACTTTGCTAAACAGAATCGAGATTTACCCGACTAGAAATCGGACAATGAAATACATTTCACCCATAGGAGAGATTAAGAAAGGCTCTCCATTGGTTCATCCTTCATAACAAAAATCAGGCAATAGCAACGGAAAAAGTAATCTTTTATAAGTAATAATAAAGTCTACATCGATGATGAGAGCTCATAATACCAACGATCTATTCTAGACATTATATTGTACTGATTCTGTTTACCATCGAGAAACGTGGATTGGCTTCTTTGTACGTAAAATTAGGCCACAGAAAGGTGACGAAGGGAGACAACCTAAAAGAACTTCGGAACAGTTTCTTCGAAAGATGGATGACTTGATTAACAGTCCTTAAATCATTTTAAATCATGCTTTTGTGTGCGTATTTTCTTTCTTCCTTTCTTTTTTTTAATAAGAGAAGAATCGTCATTAATTTGGTTTAAAAAGAATTATAAAAATCTATAAAATCAAGGGATTAAAGAATTTTGTTAGTTATTCATAAATTAGTGCATTTTTATCAATGAATCATTTTTAAAAGAATAAAAATGTTCATTTTTTGTTTAATGGTATATCAACCTTTGTAGGTTATTTAATTCCAAAGCCATCCTTTTAGAAGAACAGTTGTGGTACTATATAACTAATCGCTCGGAGGACAAGAGGGTTCGTACCTTTCCCACGGGTATTTGTTCGAAAGGGCAGATAATAGCACGACTGGAGTTTGAAATCGCTTATTAAGATTCTGCAGTCCATCGCTTTAACCATTACACCACGAGGAGATTAAAAATCCAAACCTCTCCAATCATGTCTCAAAACAGAGAAAATGAAATATCAAAGACGCTGTAGAGGATACATGATCATTCCTTAGAATGAAGGGAAGAAAATGGTTTCGCTCAGTAGCAATTTGAAAAGCAGGAATTCAATAACCTTCTCAAGTCTGATTGTCAAAGGAGACCACAAAGAACGGAAGAAATATGACGGTAAAATAAACTAAACGTAAAAAGAAAGCAAGTGTCTTGCTTTATCAAACCAAGCATGTATGAAGTAGTAAAACATCAAAGACCACTTACATGGTGTGACATCCAACAGATGAACAGAAAAAGAATGCTTCCTGATAAAGTCAATATACAACATCCAATGCATGATAGTCAGCCCGAAATTGGAAGTCGATAACGTATTGTTGAGGCACTGCCAGTGGGACGACAGTGAGCCTCAAGCACAGACTCAATAGTTGTGTATATTTTCAAATCTACATGTTGAGGGTACAATTATATTGATAGTTTTACAATATACACAAAAGCACACGCACACACACACGCATGTACACACATACACACACTTACTCTCTCTCTTTCTCTCTCTCTCTCTCTCTCTCTCACACACATACACACACACGCACATATACATATAAGAAAAGAAGTTACAATATGCGAAGAAATTGATAATCTTTTAAGAACGTTGAATAAAGTAGAGTGCTCAAATGGTAGTAAGTAGAGCAGTATAAGAACTAAAATGATTATTATCTCACCTTTTTTGGCTGGTTAGTAATGATTGGTTTAATGACTTTTTTCTAAAACGACAGAAAGAAAAAAAGTCAACTTTCAGTTGGGTTTGTTGGAAGCAATTTTATAATTACTTCTAACAAACTTCTGCCTGAGAATTGTTTTTTAAAATTTTTCTTTTATAAAACAAACAAACTCATCAAACTAATAGTTACAGATGACCTAAAGACGGAAAGATAATTATATATATATATATATATATATATAGAGAGAGAGAGAGAGAATGATAACTAGATAATCCAAGTAGAAGGAGAGATTTATTGAGAAGCAATGGATGTTTAAAATTACAAAATACTAAAACCTAAGGAAAATTTGTTTAACAAGAAAAAGTTGGCCGTTTAATTAGTGAATCAACGTTTGCTTGTTTTTTTTAAATTACGTCATTTGAATTATTAAAAAATATTGTATTGAATTTATGTTCTGTTTATTAATTGAGAAAGATTCCGAATCAAAAGAAAGAAGAAAAAGAAAAAGAAAGACAAAAAAGTATACGTGTAAGAAAATATATCTGGTCGGTCTCCGAATTTTCTGCTAAACTAAAGTTTATTAATTTTTTTTACATTAAACTATCTCTTCGGAATTGTGCTCTTAAAATAAAGTTAAGTCAATGTTCAACCCCACAAAAAAATTCAAACATATAAATCCAAAATGCCTAATTGATCATATATTGTATAGCTGGCGGAAAAATTTAGTTGATATAAATTTGAGTCAAGATTATGGACGAATTAAAAATAGTCCTATATTTTATTAAGAATGATGAATATATCCGAGATAATGATGTATGATTGATACTATCTATTTATCTATCTATGACATAAAAGACCACAGAAAATTTGATGAGCACACATGGTTGTAGGGTTGCCTGCCACGGACATTTTTTAAAATTTGCAAGAATTTGACTTTTAAAAACTTTGTTTATTTGATTAATTTTAACTTCTGCGCCCGGAATTCTCATTCTCTGTGTTTTTGTTTGTTTGTTTGTTTGTTTGCGCGTGCATCTTTTTGTGTGTTTATGTGTGTGTGTTTTATTTATGCATGCATATTAAGGGGAATCAATAAGTCAGTAGCTTGATGCTGACATTAACTGTATAGTGTTCTATCTATGCATTGTAATAAAAGCATTAATAAGGAAAGAGATTATGTTGAAAAACGAATATTCATTTTATGGGCATTTATCTAGCTTTTCACTTAGCCGGAATTGGAAAATATTTGTCTAATAAAATAAATACTTTTTATCCCTCATTAAAACACGAACTTAGTGACGAATCTGTACCGATACGGGATCTGTACCGATACGGAAGCAATGGACGATAGGGAGGGGTGGTGAGAGAGGGTCAGGGATATCCATGCTGATAGCGTGACATGATATATATATATATATATATATATATGTGTGTGTATGTGTGTGTGTGTGTCTATAAGCGGGTATTTATATGTATATATTTATATATTTAATATCTCTTTCTACAAATGCCCGAGTACATACGTATATATTATGAACTTAAAGTTTATTATACACAGCACACTATAATTGGTATTTTTCCTCAATTATTCAAACAATTAAAGCAATATGCAGTCTATCCAATATGCGGTCTATCTTATATGCTGTCTTTTCAATATGCTGTCTTTCCAATATGCTATCTTTTTAATATGTTGTGTTTCCAATATAATGTCATTTCAATATGTTATCTATTCAATATGCTGTCATTCCAATACGTTGTCATTTCAATACGTTGTCTTTCCACTATTCTGTCTTTCCAAAATGCTATCTATCCAATATGTTGTCTATCGAATATGCTGTCTAATATATTATCTATCCAATATGGTGTCTATCCAATATGTTGTCGTTTCAATATGTTGTCTTTCCACTATTCTGTCTTTTCAAAATGCTATCTATCCAATATGTTGTCTATCGAATATGCTGTCTAATATATTATCTATCCAATATGGTGTCTATCCAATATGTTGTCTTTTCAATATGTTGTCTTTCCACTATTCTGTCTTTCCAAAATGCTATCTATCCAATATGTTGTCTATCGAATATGCTGTCTAATATATTATCTATCCAATATGGTGTCTATCCAATATGTTGTCGTTTCAATATGTTGTCTTTCCACTATTCTGTCTTTCCAAAATGCTATCTATCCAATATGCTGTCTATCGAAGATGCTGTCTAATATATTATCTATCCAATATGGTGTCTATCCAATATGTTGTCTTTTCAATATGTTGTCTTTCCACTATTCTGTCTTTCCAAAATGCTATCTATCCAATATGCTGTCTATCGAAGATGCTGTCTAATATATTATCTATCCAATATGGTGTCTATCCAATATGTTGTCTTTTCAATATGTTGTCTTTCCACTATTCTGTCTTTCCAAAATGCTATCTATCCAATATGCTGTCTATCGAAGATGCTGTCTAATATATTATCTATCCAATATGGTGTCTATCCAATATGTTATCGTTTCAATATGTTGTCTTTCCACTATTCTGTCTTTCCAATATGCTATCTATATAATATGCTGTATATCCCATATGTTGTTATGCAATATGTTATCTATACAATATGCGGGAATCTAATATTCTGTCTAGCCAATAAGCCGTCTTTTCAATACGCAATTTATCCAATATGTTGTCTATCCAATATGCTGTCTCTCCAGGAGGCTATCTATACAATAGGTTATCCAATATGCTGCGTATCCAATATGCGTTACAACGCAACTGAAGTTCAAATTCGCTGACTAAATTTGAAATTATTGAAACTTTTAATAAATTAAATCCTTAATCTTGATACTTGACTAACTTACTAAGAAATATTAATTAATTTATTGAATGATTTTATTCAGAGATTTAGTAATCGCATTCATATTTATATTTTTATCTTTTGGTTTTGGTTTGGTTTCTTTGTTTAATGGCATATCAACCTTCGTTGGTTATTTTAATGTCAAAACCATCCATATTGAAGAAGAGGAGTTATACAATTTAAATCATTCGTGGGGAGATAAGTGGGTTTATACCTTTCCCAAGGTGTTATATTTTTGTGCAGCTGTTTCTTAAATTTTTTTTGCACAGGCTCCTATAAAATACGAATAATTCTTAAACAGATATACGTGGGTCCTTCAATAAGTTTCCAGACTTTTTTAGTACAGGCATTTAAAATTGTAGTAGACTCTTGAAAATTCAGTATGTTATTGCTATACGTCTTATAAGATGACTGGCTAATTTTTATGATTTCAGGTTCAAATCAACAGCTACAGCAGCAATTGGAATACACCCAACTAAAGCCTGATTGTCACAGGTGGCGAATTTCAAAAATGCAATCTGACACTTTAGAAGAATGATATGCAATAAAATTCTGTTTTAAACTTGGAAAAATGCCATGCGATTAAAGCTGGATTTACTGCTATGACCCAGAGACCAAGAGACAGAGTTCCTAGTGGAAGCATGCTGGCTCTCCCAGATCCAAGAAGGCCAGACAGAGCAAATCCACCCACAAACTTTTGATGATCCCCTTTTTTTGACAGCACTGGCATGATCTACATGCACTGGGTTCCTACTGGACAGAGAGTCAACAAGGAATACTATGTTGAGGTTTTAAGGGAGTTCAGGAGGAGATTCCGTCGGAAGAGGCCAGCACTTTTCAAATCGGGTCAGTGACATTTCCACCAGGACAATGCACCAGTCCACAACTCCATCCTTGTCACAGACTATTTGACTAAGATGGGCATCAAGACAGTTCCTCACCCTCCCTATAGTCCAGACCTTGCTCCCTGTGACTTTTGGTTATTCCCTAAGCTCACAGGCTGTCGTTGTTGGAACGGTACAACAAGTGCATTGCAGCATTAGGAGATTATTCGAAGGGAACTAGAGTTTCATGTGTGTACTATCAATAAAAGTGCCTATACGAAAAAAGTCTTGAAACTTATTTAATGATCCTTGTATTTGACCCATAGATTGGACTACCACTCTTATGCCAAGGAAGGAGTACTCCACAATCTCCTGAAGTCTAGAACTGGAATCTCACCAACAGATGCAGTTTATTGTCATATCCAGGAGATCCACTTTCGAGAGGCTCTTATCCCTCTGTAAGAGATATAGTCAGTGTAGTCTTAGCCGCGCCAACTTGGCAGTCAGCTTTTGGAATTCTAAGAGAACATTATATTTATCTCGGTACAAATTACAATTCGCAGAATGTTGTTAAATAATTTTGGTTTTTGCTTCCGGCCCGATAAAAGTTTTTTTTTCAAAGTACTGATAAAACAAGACATTGATTGTTGCTTACTTTACAATAGAGTAGATAATTTAGAAAAACAAAACAGACATTCTTGAAAACTGATGTTAAGTATTCAAAGAAGAAATACTGCTAAGTTGTTTTAAGAATATATATATATATATATATATATATATATATATATATATATATATATATATTCTTCAACGCAAGATACATACATACATACATACATACATACATATTCTTAAAATAACTTAGCAGTATTGTATATATATATACATGTATCATTATCATCAAGACATGGTACCAGCGTAGAGCTCATTAACTTTCTCTTTCTCCATCCATCTCTTTTGTCCATTACTTCTGTTAGGTATTCTAGACGGCATTCAGTGTCCACAGATGATCTATGTAAGTCCTTGCTGGTCAGCCAGCACTGGTGTGTCCATATACAGGAGTTCGTACGAAAACATCGTTCATGAATTTGTCCTAACTTCTCCGGCATATCTTGCTCGTCTTACTTGGATGTTTTATGAGATGGGAGGTATATGGCAATACAGCAACTGTTTTGTAGTGTGTTGTAGGGTGCTGCTTCCAGAACAGAACGTAATATTCTTATGTAGTTCGCATTTTGCTTTTTTTCTATTTCGTTAGAGTGCAGGTTGTACAACCCACAGTATTACTTACTCGGCCATAGTTTGGAGTAAATCCAATTTGATTTTATCAGGGAGATCCGATTTCTACATGATCGACAACCTGTCAAAAGCAGTCAGTATTTTCCCTATGAGTGTCTTGACATCCCTTTCAGTAGATGAGATATTGCTGCCGAGGCATATGAATTAGTTGACTAATTTTAGAAGCTTGTGATTTTAAGTGGAGATCGCTACGCAACTTGATTTCACTATCGAATAATAATTTGATCACAGGGCATTTCTAGGATTCAAATGTAAAGTATATTAAAAAAAAAGGATCAAAATTGAAGCTGTATTTACCAAAACAGAAATGAGCAATAAATGAAACGATAATTTTCTTCTACGTTGTTTATTTGCTATTCAACACATTCCAGAAAGTTTTCCCTGTTTGAAGGAGCACGGAAACTCATTTTGAATTAGTTTTAGTTTTTCCAATTTCTTATATTTTATCGTTGAGATAAATTTTCGAGCGAATCTAATAAGGCGAATTTGCTGAGTATGGAGGGAGGTGTAGTTGCACAATCAATGACAACTGATCAGAAAGTTTCGAGACTGGCTTTATGACTTTTTTCGAAAGTGGCACTTATCTTATCACTATATTGTATATGCAGCTGAGCTGTCCCCACATGTTAATTCAAATTATAAGTTTTAAAAATAAAAAAAAATCCTAGACTCAGTCTCGATATTGATATCCAGATTTTCCTCGAAGCTCGTAGACTACTTTCTCTCTGTGTCTCTCTTTGTCTGTCTATATATTCTTTTGCACACACACACACACACACACACACACACACACACACACACACACACATATATATATATATATACACACACACACACACACATATATATATATATATATATATATATATATATATATATATATATATATATATATATCTTCCCGTTTTTTTTTCTTCTCTTACTATTAATACTTGAGTCTTCTATCTTTATATCTCTTTGGAGTTTTGGCCCCTTTTCAATTTCTCTTTCTTTCCAACTTATTCATTCTTCGATTTCTTTCGATCTCTCTCTTTGTTTTTTTTTATTTTTCTTGCTTTCTTTCTTCTGTATACTTGAGTGATCTTAAGGGATTTCAGTCGGCCTATACACTTGCGATCTCAACTTGCCAACACAACTGATTCCATTATTTAAAATATCATTCTTTACGTGAATAGTCTTGTCATTTACAACGGCTACTATATTAATATTGCATCGAGTTCAAAAACAAACCCGATTTGTAATAGAAATTATTGCACAGAAAAACACCACTTGTTAAACATTCGTCATGAAGAAGAAGAAGAAGAAGAAGAAGAAGAAGAAGAAGAAGAAGAAGACCACCACCACCACCAACAACAAAGCAAAACAAAGAAAACAAGCAAAAACAAACAAAGATATAAAAAAAAAGAAGAGATAAAATCAGTTAACGAAGTAGAAAATAATAATCAAACAATTTTGTCGTTTATTAAGATGATCATAAGTGAAAGAGACTTCGGTTTCTTTTTGCTTCATTAAGCCTCATTATTTCTAGAAAATACTAACATTTTCTTGGTTTGAACTCGTACAAAAACTACACATCCACTCGTTATTACAATTTGTCCAGGTCGTAACAATTTGATGACCTCCTCCTCCTCTAAATCAGATTTTTCTGTACTTATACAAATATTTATGAAGTGTGATTTTGATGGAAATTAACCTTTTGCAAGTATTGCAAGTTAGTATTCAAACAAGAATAAAATAAGTTTTTTTGATATAAGATTGCGGGTACCACTACGGATTATGAGGATTCAAAGTACATAAAAAGTTTGGAAAATATTCAAGAAGACTATGCATGTGCTCGTGCATCGAGGGGATGAGTGTATCAATTTTGATAGTGATGACGTAGAAAAGAAGTATTGCAGTGCTGCTAACATAAACTCAATATTTTATTTGTATTTTAGGAAGCATGATTGATTAGGAAATGGTTTTACCTTACATTTTGAACTTCCCTCGTAAGTCCGAAAATATTGAAAAAGATCCTTTCTTATTTGCAATAGCCAGAATTTACGGACGAATAATTACTTTCCAAATGGCAGACATTTCTCTTATTAAAATGGTGTCCGTCTTGATAAAAACTGAATAAATAATCCCTAAAAACAAGAGCTCCATTGAAATATCATATATATATATATATATATATATATATATATATATATATATATATAAAAGAACGTGTACAATCGGCTTTTTAAGAACCGTAAGCGTGTGATAAAAAAGATGACACATAACGAAATTTTTTCCCAAAATAATGCCTTTCGTACAATGAAAAAACTTATCCCTGACGGTCCAAAAATAGAATTATTCCTTCGTAAAACAATATTTGCATACATTTATCTTAAAAACTGTTGGAAATATGTTAGAAAATACTTATATATAAATAACTTAAACAATAAACTGCAGCAAAATGGTGAGGCTCCAGACCTGGAGTTTTAGGGAAAGTGGAGTGCTTCTTCATTGCCATTACTCCCAGATTTTCTCTGAACAAAAGTGATAGTACCTACTAGGATCCTATTTATGGGTCAAACATTACTATTGTGGAGGAACGAACATATAACAAATATAAAAAAACAAACAGACGCGTGACAACCGTTGAAGAGATGGACGCACAAGCAATTTGCAAACCCTAGTTCATCCAAAAAAAACCCAAGCCAGTTTCCCCAGCAAAAAATGTACTCCACCGAAAAAAAAAGGATACCCATATTGGCAGGATGTCGCCCAGGATAAAAAGGTACAACAAACTTACAACCTCAGACTAGCAACATTTAATATAAAAGTAATGCTCGAAAAACCCAATTCAAAAAGACCCGAAAAGAGGGGCGCCATAATACGTAAGGAGTTCCAAAAATAAAACATTGGCATAGCGGCACTGAGTGAGGTCAGATTTACTGAAGGAAGGGACGGGCTACACCTTTGACTGGAGCGGGAAAAGTTCAACAGACATAAGTGAATCTGGTGTAGCTTTTGCGGTCAGGAATGATCTTCGGCCAAGTATGTCTTAAGATCCCAAACTATTAAGTGACAAACTTATCACACTGAGGTTTCCATTCGTCAACAGCTGATATTGAACTCCGATTGCTGATTATTCCACGACGATGAATAAAACACAATGTAACTTAAACCAGCCATAATTGATTGTATGTCGTTTTTTCTAAAATTGCACAAGCATCATTACGTACATGAAGCTTTTTGCTATTCGTAATCTGGTTTCATGACGATGTAATGAAAATCCATTTATGGTGACATAGCATTTTGTTCAATTAGCTTTCGTTCAAATTTTGTCCCTATAAAGCTGGATAAGTATTTTCAAGCAATTATAAATTTGAAAATGTATTATTCAAAAATGAAAAAAAATATACAGTCATAATGATTTAATCTGTTATAGTTTCTAAAATAATCATGGAATTTTGATAGGTACTACACTACGGGGTGTGACATTGGATCTGATGCAGACCCAACAGATACTATGTCAGATTTGGGGCTGAAGTGCTTTAAAATAACACTTTCTAAGATTTGGTGAACAGATTCTACATCTTGACTTTTGGCAAAAGTGCTGGAGAGAAAGAGTTTGATTCTAAGCAAAGTGCTTAATTACTACTGCCTGATACTGAGCAGAAATGCCGGATAAGCGACACTTTGATCATAAGCAGAGAGTACAAATACATTTTTCTGATCCTGAGCAGAGAACTTAGATACTTTTCTCTGATCCTAGGCAGAGAACACTGATTCTCCACTCAGATCCTGGGTAGAGAACACTGATACTCCACTCAGATCCTGGGCAGAGAACATAGATACTCTTCACTGATCCTGGATAGTGAGCACAAATACTCTACTCTGATCCTGGGCAGAAAACACTGATACTCTTCTTTAATCTTGGGCAGAGAACACTGATACTCTACTCAGATCCTGGGCAGAGAACATAGATACTCTACTCAGATCCTGGGAAAAGAACACTAATACTCCACTCTGATCCTGGGCAGAGAACACAGATACTCTACTCAGATCCTGGGCAGAGAACACTGATACTCTACTCAGATCCTGGGCAGAGAACATAGATACTCTTTTTTGATCCTGGGCCGAGAGCACTGATAATCTTCTCTGATCCTAGGCAGAGGGATTGATTGTATATTTAGATAATCCCGCTAGCTATGCTAGTGAAAAAAAATTATCGACTACTGTAACTGTAGAACATTACTGGATTTAGTTTCGTAGGGCTCAAGGCCAATTTAGGACATATTACGAAGAATATTGTTTTGAGCCGACATTATAATTAGGATGTGCTTAAAATATCAACATTCGAAATTTTTGTATTTTTTCAATTTTCAAATCCTGGTACTGGTGTGAAATTTTCCATTTTTTCACAGCCCATTCAAATGGGGCAGTAGAATACCCAGACTGAATCTCCTCAGAGGGATAAGACCTCCACCAACGCGTGTTTAGAATATAACTCAATTGGATCTAATGTTAAGGCTCCTGTCCTGCAGCTTTGGGCAATAAGGATTACCTCTTGATTGCCATTACTCCTGGAGTGGTACTACCTGCTAGGGTCCCACCTATGGGTCAAATTGAACTGTTTAATCATTGTACTTGAAATCATTTAACGGTGGGAAATAGAGCGATCAATGTTAGCAATACTTGAAACCATTTAACTGTGTACAAATAAAACTAGTAGTGTTAGGAATACTTGAAACCATTTAATTGTGGGCAAACAAATGAGCCCTTATTCGTGAAAAGTTATTAACAACAAACTATTCGTTTATAAATCCCATATATTTCATATATAAGTATAAACAGGATTTGGCATTAAATAAATTTTACAGGTTGATATGCCGTAAAAACAACCAACAAACCTATCCACTTCTTCAGTTAGGTACATGAAACATTCTTTGCGTTTATTATTCATAGCGTACGCTAATATAAGGTAACAAAGAGAAAGTATGGAAAGAGGAACCATTTAATATTAATCTGCTAAGTACGAATGGAAAGCCTGCCTTAAAAATCAGCATTTAAACTCCTTGATATTGCACAGTATTAATATCTATGTCCAGTTTTCTCTTTTCTCCTTTTTACATTTCACCAGTCTTCATCTCTGCCTCTCTTTTTCAATCTATCTCATTATTGCTATCTTAATCTCTCTCTCTCTATATTACTTTTTCATTATCCTTATCTTTTCGCTCTCGTTTCTTCACCAATTTCTATTAATCTCTATTTCTTTAAGTCTCTCTTTCGCTCTTTTACTGTCTCTCTGTTTTAAGATGACAAGTTATTTTCATCTTTACTATCACAAGATCCAGTCCTCTGACCTGGATTGGGAGATAAGTTTTTATCTAAAAATTGTAGAGAATTTTCTTTTGCAGTCTTACGTTCTGATTCATGCATTTTCACTGTTCCCGGTGAAACACCTTCTCAACCAAGTCGTATCTGAACTTAAATTTATTATAAATTACTCCAGGAGAAATTTTTTCACATCAGCGTTAAGTGAATGTTTTTCATTGGACTCTGAGTAACAGCAAGTCTCCTCAAGTCTCCAGGACTTTTCTCAGTATTCTGTCCGATCTTAACAATGCAGTAGTCTGGATGGTCTCCACTCATCTTCCGATTTATTATCTTTATCATTACACCTCTTTGAGTTTTTTACACCAGCGTTAGCCGATGGTTTCTCACTGGAGTTTAAGTGTCAGCAAATCCCCTCAAGTCTCCGGGACATTTCTCAGCATTTTAGGCCGATTTCAATAATGCTTTTTTATGATTAAGCGTTTTCGGACTATTGTCTTCATCTTTATTGTTATTCCCACAACGTTTCGGCCGATATGTCCTCCGGCCTTCTTTAGGTGTTTGTCGAACTCGGGAACCTTCAAGGAACTTCGAACTACGTCTTTTATTGAATCCACGGGGTCGCCTGTACTGATTCCGTTAGCCATAACCGGGTACAAGTGTTAAGTATCCTCGCCTGCAGTCAGGATTGAACCTGCAACCTCCAGATGATTGTCTCCTAAGAAGTTTAGGGAACCAATGCCTATAAACGTTATTTCCTAGTTCTCCAGTCCTTGTACCAATCATTTGGTGACTGAACCAAGAACACCAATCACAATTGGTATCACCATCACTTTCATGGTCCACAGTTTTTTTAAATTCCCTAGCAAGGTCCAGGCATTTATCTTTGTTTTCGCTTTCTTTCAATTTTACTCTGTGGTCAGGCGGGACAGCAAACGGCACGTTCTCTTTTTTGTTGTTGATTATTTCCAGGTTTGGTCGTCTTGTCGAGATTAGGGGATCCGTTTGTATCTCGAAATCACAGAGGAGTTTGAGAGTCTCATTTTCCAGGACAGATGCTGGGTTGTACATATACTATTCGTTCGTATAGTCAAATTTAAATTTCTTGCACAGTTCCTTGTGAATCGCCTTGCCCACCCAGTCGTGCCAAGTTTGATTGATTGTTTTGTCTCTAATTATTATTATTATTTTATTTATTTATTTTTCACATCAGCTTTAGCTGATGGTCTTTCACTGGAGTTTGAGTGACAGCAAGTCTCCTCAAGTCTCCGGGACTCTTCTCGGTATTCTGGCCGATCTCAATATTGCTGTAGTTTGGATGGTCTCCGCTCGTCCGCCAACTTCCAAGTTGTCTAGATCCTTTAATAATCCTTTAGTTACTGTACCAAAAGCACCAATCACTATTGGTATAATTGTCACCTTTATGTTCCATAGTTTTTTCAATTTCCTAGCAAGGTCGAGGTACTTATCCTTCTTTTCACATTCTTTCAGTTTTATTCTGTGGTCAGCCGGGACAGCAAAGTCCACAATTTTGCAAATTCTCTTTATTTTGTTGATTATTACTAGGTCTGGTCTTCAGGCCGAGATTAGGTGATCTGTCTCTATGTCAAAGTCCCAAAGGAGTTTATGTGTGTCATTTTCTAGGACAGATGCTGGGTTGTGCATATACCATTTGTTCGTATGGTCAAATTGAAATTTCTTCCACATCTCCCGGTGGATCACCTTGCACACCCAGTCGTGTCTAGTCTTATACTCCTTCTGTGCTAATTCGCTGCATTCGCTTATTATGTGATTGATGGTTTCGTCCCTATCACCACATAGCCTATATTTGCTATTTTGTTGCGTCTTATTATTATTATTATTATTATTATTATTATTATGTTTTTTTTAGTTTCTTTATATACACTAATTAGAAAATTTCCATGATGATTTTATTTTCAGCTTCTGGTGATTCTGCGATCTGTTTTTAAGCTTCAGATACTTGGTTATTTTATGGAAGAAAGAATTTTATTCATCAAAACTTTTTAAATATTGTAAAAGATTATAAAAAGTGTCAATAACAGAATAAAATGTTGAAATCGTTCCGTAAGAACAGAAGAGGCTTCTTTATGCCAAAGTCAAACACATGTCTGTGTGTCTCTATTTTTCTTGCTATAACTGCCTGTCTATTTATCTCTATTTCTATCTCCCATTGTCTGTATTTCTTAACATTTCACTCTTCCTAATCTCCCTCTCCCCACTCCTTTTCTCCTTACTCTCTCTCTCTCTTTCTTTCTCTCACTCTCTCTCTCTCTAATATATATATATATATATATATATATATATATATAT
Source organism: Sepioteuthis lessoniana (assembly GCA_963585895.1). Lineage (NCBI taxonomy): Eukaryota > Metazoa > Mollusca > Cephalopoda > Myopsida > Loliginidae > Sepioteuthis > Sepioteuthis lessoniana. The sequence continues at coordinate 70,119,420 of OY757911.1, read as the reverse complement.
ATATAAAGATGGCTGTTGTAGGTCCAAAGAAAGAATAAGGATATATTTTAAAATAATAATGTTCACGAAGAGATTTGTATTTTTTGAATTTATTTATTTTGTTCTTGCATACTTGTTATCTATCTGACGAAAGTAGGAAGCTGGAAACATACATATAGATAACACGTATGTAAGAACAAAATAGATTAATTAAAAAAATACAAATCTCTTCGTGGAACTTCTTATTTTAAAAAATATATATTTCTCTTTCACAAAATTTTTATTTTCCTTCCTTATTTCTCTCCTTCGTTATCTCTCACTCTCCATATATTTGTCACTCTTTCACTCACTCTTTCCCTATGTTTGTCTGTCTGTTTGTCTGTTTCTCTCTTCACACACACACACACACACACACACACACACACACACATATATATATATATATATATATATATATATATATATATATATATATATATAAATGTCTTTATCAGGATCCCTTCTTTCAGACCAAGCTGAGCTTGGTAAATATCTGTTATATCTATGCGCTAGCTTTATTATGTTCAGATAAAATTGTAAATTTATTGAGTAAAATGACAAAAGGAAAACAGTATCTGGTCTAATAAAATTATTCTCAACCAATCACCTGACATTTACCCGAGGCAAATATTCTGAAATAATTTAATTCATTCTACATTATAAAATGCCTTCTGAAAAATTCCCCTCAGAACAAGTAATAAATAGATTCAACAGACACGTTTAGTCATTCATGCATTCCTTTCTGGATATTATCCATAAAATGTAAACAAGTCCTTTCAGCCTGATCCTCACTGAATGAATTTATTGAGGGCTGTTAGCAGAATTTCTTTTTAGTAAATGAAAAATAACGGACATGAGTCAGTAAGAGGCTGACTTGCCTTTTAAAGAAAATACACCCATGATTTATTAAAAACTATCCATTTGAATCTATCACAAGTGAAATACGTAAACACGAAAGTTACGGAAAAATAATTTAAATTTATAAACATATTCTTTCCTTATTATAAATTATACATCTAACTAACACATTCTACATTTCATTTAGACCATGTAAAGCTATAGTTAAGTTACACATGATTCATCAAATCTATTTAATGTACGTCTAATTCATATGGTATACCAGAAGAGCCTTTTTGGTTCTAGTTATGACAACAATCTATTATGTTATTGATGTCACAAGGGGTAAAGTTGCCCTGTCGGCTGGGGCTGCAGAATACACCGACTGCATCTCAGTAGAGGAGCAAGGCTCACTCAACGAGTGTCCTGGATATGACACTAAACAATTTGAGAGTGAGGCTCCAGTAATGCAAGAGTTTGGGAGAATGCGGTGTACCCCTTTTATTGCTATCGCTCCCAGGTTCACTATGACCCGGAGTGGTAGCACCTGATATGGTCCTATATATAGGTTAAGTAGAACTAACCTGTGTACTTATGTTAAACTGAATTGTTTGAAAAAAAAACTGTGTATATGTGTAAGGATGGGGTTGGCATTAAATAAAATAAAAATTGACCTTGTGTCATATCCTGCCCGAGCGGAGGCGGTTGGTAAATATGATCACGTGCAAGATGCAGAACATGTTCAGTTTTTAATTGGAGTTTAACAGTTTTCCTTCTCTTAGACTGGTTGACACACCAAAGTTAAACAATCAAGTCTGCCAAATTATTTGCTCATAGTTGGAGTGTGAATAGTTGGATTCATACCTTTCACAAGGATATTCATGCTCTGTGAAATGGTAATAGCCTCATCTAGGATTTGAACTCGTGTCAGCTTGTTCATTTCTTACGACGGTAACTGTCCTGCCACGGTAGTAATTTACTAAGCTTTTTGCTTAGATGTGGCACAAGATCATATGAATGGGGCACCCAATAAGATTCGAACTCACTTGTGTAGGTTTGCCAGTCTAGTTTGCAAACCATTACACCACCCGAAGTGCTCTCGTCCTGCCACGGTAGTCTCTATAAAATTATCATTAAGCTGCCGATTGGACGGGAAATTGCTTTAATCTCTAATTTAGAGTATTTTAAATGTACTGCACTGATAAAAAATATTTTCGATTTTACTGGTTCATGGTACAATGCATATAAACATAAACCTCGTGGTGTTGTGGCTAACGTGTTGGTCTTTGATATCGTTGTACGAGAGTTCGAACTCTGTGGATGCTATTACTTTCGCTTTCGGACGAATACGATTGGGAAAGGTATGAAGCCCCTTATCCCTCCAGCTTTGCGTTAAATAGTATCACTATTGTTCTTTTACGAGGATGGCTTTGGCGTTAGATAAGCTATGAAGATTGATATACAAATAAAAAACAAAAACCCCCTGTTATAACGCGTACTTCGTCAAACAAGAAATAAAAGCAGTTTTCTGGGTATTAAAATAATCAAAGAATGCAGTCATGTTCTAATCAATTAACGGTGTCGGTCGAATCGATATTTGTCGTACGTTCTACTGACCGGGCGAGTGTGGTACAAGACCTAGTTCTAGATGGTTCCTGGTGCAGGGCTGTAGGCCAGATACACCTGGCAGGCATAAAAATAACTCAGGCCCCGTTAGCATTACCCTAAAAAAGTGGCTCCTCAGGCAATAAACCTAGCCCCACCAAGGGTGGATCGAGCCTAGGGAGACAGCCACCTGAGGCTCAAGGATGCCGGTCTTGGCGCGCCCGACATGAATGACAGCTTACCAGAATCCATATTAGACGGCCTCAACCGACTGCCACCGGAACCAGGATACACCCGACTAGATCCGTGTACCCACCAACACGGCTGACCGAAGTGTGTCCTAGAATCGATCGAATCGGTATTTGTCAAACGTCCCACCGATCGGTCGAGTGTGGCGCAAGGCCTTTTTTAGGTGGGTCCGAGCGGAGGGTTGTTGTCCAGACACACCCGGTGGGTTAAAAAATACCTCGGGCCCCGTCGGCATTCCTCCCAAAATGGGGTGTCTCAGGCACCAGGCAATAAACCTAGCCCCTCTGAGGAGGGTTAGAGCCTGTGAGTACAGCTCCTTGAGCTTTGAGGATGCCGGTCTTGGCGCACCCGACATGAATGTCAGCTAACCAGAATCCATGTCGGACGGCCTCGACCGACTGCCACTGGAGCCAGGACACACCCAGCTAGATCCGTGTGCCAACCAACACGCCCGATCGATGTTTTATTGTGGAAAAAGTTAGCAAAAATTTTCCGTTGATAGAAATTCACCAGCTTCTTTAACCCTTTGCAGCAGATGGTGAATATGTTTTGTGCGTTTTGAAATAGAATTTCATGGAAAATTAACACGTCTATAATTTTGCTTGCCCAGTCGGCTGAGGCTGTAGAATACACCGACTGCTGCTTTACAGAGGGTATGACCCCACCAATGAATGCCCTGGATATGGCACTAAGCAATCTGATGATGAGGTTCCAGTAATGCCTTGAGCTTTGGGGAATGCGGAGTACCCCTTTATTGCCATCGCAAACAGGTCCTCTCTGGCCCGGCGTGGTGGCACCTGATAAGGGTCCTGTCTATGGGTTAAATAGAACTAAACCGTGCTTCCTTCACTATACTGATTTTTGCATTTAAACTGCGTCTTCATGCAAAAATGAATTGTTTAGAATAAAACTATTCTGACATTTAAACAGCGTATCTATGCTAAACTGAATTGCTCGAAATAGAAGTGTTTTGACATCTAAACTGTGTACTTATGCTAAACTGAATTATCTGCTTATGCTAAACTGAATTATTTGAAATGGAACTGTTTTTTAACATTGAAACTGTACTTACACTGAACTGAATTGTTTAATATAGAACTGTTTTGACATTTAACTGTGTGTAAACAAAAACCTGT